>JANIJG010024187.1:0-14998 GCA_024611175.1 Megaceryle torquata | reverse complement strand
CCCCATCCTTGGAGATGTTTAAGACCAGGCTGGATGGGGCTCTGAGCAACCTGATCTAGTGGGAGGTGTCCCTGCCATTGGCAGGGGGGTTGAACTAGATGATCTTTAAGGTCCCTTCCAACCCTGACAATTCTATGATTCATTCTTTGGGACATACTCCAGTATAAAATCAATTTAATATGCTTTTTGAAGTTTGGCCTAATAATTATGATTACTTTAATTATTTTACTTTTTAAATCTCTGTTGCCCATGCCAAAGCTCCATGCAGGACAGCATGAGCTGTGCCCTCTATCCCCATCCACAATAGGTGTGCATGTGATATGTGAACTTTAACGGAGCACTTTGTATGAGGATGGGGACATGTTCTACCAGTATAGCCTGCTATGTACCTGCAATATTTTGTATGGGTTAGAACTGCTCCATCTGCATAGCAGCACTCAAAGAGGTGAATGTTTTCAGAATTAGTATATCTGCAGTGAGTTACTTTTTTGCTGAGCTCCTGTTTTGTTCTTTCTTATTTGTCTTTAGCTGACGGACACATCTGTGCACCTTCATTTTTATCTTCAGTGTTGCAGGTCTGTTGTCCTGTGCCTTGGACATTAAAAGCCAGTTCAGTAAGCCCAAGGGCCTGATGTGAAAATTGTTTCTGAACATGTAGTATAATCCGTTTCTTACAACTCATGTCTGTAAAAGGACAGTTTGAACTTGTGACATTTCCAAATCCTCATGTTTCCCCTTCCTTCTTTAACAGCACTTTGCTGGTGTGGGTATGGTTTGATCCTGTTGGTTGCTTGACATGGATTAAAACCACGGCACCCTGTGTAGTCAGTAATCCTGTACACACTGTGTGAGATCAGGCCAGACTCCGCTGGATCCCTGGCCTCTTCCAGAAGGAGTTTAACAGCCCTCACCCCCCCCCCCCCCAAAAAAAATAAATCCTAACACTGCCTTCTCATGCAACCTCAAACAATTCTCAGTGTTTGTCTCCTGGAAATGTTCTTTTGGTGTTTCTGTTGCATACATGCCCCAAGACAGAAAAGGGATTGCAGATAAATATTTTTATCATGCATGAAAACAAATACTTGCCTTGAAATTTCAGAAATTAACTCAGTGAAAACCTGTTTTCATCAGGAGCTGAGAGACAGGCTCCTGAACAAGCTGCCAAGTGCTGAGTTCCTACCATTTCTCTGAGGCAATACGAGTGATCCAGAAGGGGCACAAATAATTTTATAACATAAAAATAAATTACATCACTCCCCCCGTCTCTCATTTTTCAGCAGTGAAACAGATACGTATATGCTAAAGCTGTCCACAAACTGGTTTACTTCCAGCTGAGGGGAAAATGTGCACCAGATTTGAAGTGTGATATGTGAGAGCCTGACAGAGTCGCACAAGGTTAAAGATGACCCTTTGGAGTGAAACCAGTTATCCTAACTTAACAACAGCTGCAGTTTAGAGTATTGCTTGTTTAATTAAGTTAGCTTTAGAAAATATGGCAATTACTCCGGTGTGCGTTTGGAATTTAAAAGCAACAATTATACTAATTGAGGCAATCTTAATAAAAAGACTCAATGAAAACCCGCAATCACAGTGTAGAGTAATCCTCCCAGCCTTCATCAGGAAATTGATAGGTTTTGCTGCATGTTTCAGAGGTAATAAAATCCCTGGGCTGCTTGACCAGGATAGGGAAGAATGAGTTCCTTGAGCAGGGTCTGTCTCCAGGCTCATCTTGACAGCCATTGCAGAATCTAGTTGGAGGCCTCTAGCTCATGGTGTTCCTCAGTTAAGTGCTGAGTCCAGTTTTGTTCAACATATTCATCAATGAGCTGGATTAAGGGACAGAGTGGACCCTCAGCACATTTGCTGATGATACTGAAAAGGAACAAGTGGCTGATACACCAGAAGGCTGTGCTGCCGTTCAGCAAGACCTGGACAGGCTGGAGAGTTGGGTGGAGAAGAGCCTCATGAAGTTCTGAGAGCATCATCTTTCCTGTGAGGGTGCCAGAGCCTGGCCCAGGCTACCCAGAGAGGTTGTGGAGTCTCATTCTCTGGAGAGATTCCAAACCTTCCTGGACAATGTGATCCTGGGCACCCTGCTCTGGGTGACCCTGTTGGAGCAGGGGGTTGGATGGCATGATCTCCAGAAGTCCCTTCCAACCCCTACTATTCTCTGATTCTTTGACCTAGGGCTGGCCTGTCTGTAAGAACAGAGCCATGCTCCTTGCACAGCATTGAGCGGGTGTCCAGATGGAGCACAGGATGGGTCCAGGCAGTGAAGCCTCCATAAAGCTGCTCCATGACAAAGGTTCCCCATCACAAATCACTGACTGCATGCAGGAGCTAGAGGTGGTGGTGTCTGGGAACTCAAGTCTCTGGAGAGAAGCTTTAGATCTATTTTAGTGGTGTTTTTGTGGCTTTTTTGGGGCCACAGTTAGATCTGGCTCGTGGTCTGCTAGGATTAATACCCTGTCCTTTTGAAACGTTATTGGGTGAAAAGTAGAATAAAATGCAAACTAAGTTAGTTCGTTTGGGGTTTTTCTTGTTCAAAATGCAAAGAAAAAGGTGGCTCTGGGGAAATGGATGAAGGGTGTGGAAGGTTGTATATGCAGCAGTAGGAAAGCAGAGGTGGTGTGACACTGCAAGGGTCAGGTTTTATGCAGAGAGGCACAAAGGAAACAGGGTAAAGAGCCAACTAGTTCACTGGGGGTTAAGAAGCCAAATCTTGAGCTGAAAAGCCAAGGTTTAGCAGCCAGGAGGGAGTTTGGACAAGAGAGTGGGCATAATAGGGAGGGAACAAGCTCAATAAGCAAAGTGAAGCCTCAAACATAAGAGTATCAGGACTTAAGAGCTCTTAGAAAGTGAAGAACTGCTCAAATTAGGAGCATGAATGGCAGGTTGAGCCAATACAAGTCTGGATGGGTCTGGAAACAGGAGTGAAGAATATGGTTTTTTTTCTCTAACTTTATTTTGGGGGGATTCAATTAGTTTTCTTGGTGACTTTGTGTTAGAGCCAAGGACAAAGCCTGTGTCATATGAGCTGAGAGATGAGAAAGGTGCAAAAGCCTCTTGAGCATAATTATAGAATCATGAAATGGCTTTGGTTGGAAGGGACCTCAGAGATCATCTTGTTCCAACCCCTTTGCCATGGACGGGGACACCTCCAACTAGGCCAGGTTGCTCAGAGTCCAGTCCAATCTGGTCTTCAGCACTTCCATGGACAGGGTATCCACAACCACCCTGGCAACCTCTTTCAGTATCTCGCCACCCTCACAGTGATGAAGTCCACTCTTCCAGTTTGGAACCGTTATCCTTCATTCTATCACTACGCTTCCTGATGAATAGTCCCTCCCCATCTTCCCTGTAGCCCTTCTGTAAGTACTGGAAGGCTTCTATAAGGTCCCCTCAGAGCCTTCTCTTCTCTAGGCAACCAACTCTCAGCTATTCCTTTTCTAACCAGGCAATGTTTGCTATGATATATGGTTGTCTCAGTAAGTAGCAGCTTTTTCCTTGAATGTTTTACCTGAAGCACAGAAGGAACGTCTCCAACCGCTTGTAGTTTCTATTCAGTTATTGGTGTCACGTGGAGGGGAGTGTGACATTGACACCCTCCTAAAGAGCACAGAGCTTGAGTGTCTTGGTAGAGCCACCTATTTTAAACAGGTGCAGCCCGTTCACCATGTGGGGAAGATGAAGCTGTTCACAACCATGGGGGAGCTGCTGTTCTCCTGGTGTCTTCACAGAACACCAAGAGATGCAAAAAGGCTATTTCTGTCTGTCCCTGCAATGTAGCAGCTGTAAATGGGTCAGTATGTCTTGCTCAAAGAAAAACAGCTGGCATATGGGTTAGAGGGATGTCGTGAAAGCCTCTAAGGGGGGACTGAGGCAGGCTTACCATGAATGAAAAAGGAAGACGGGATAAAAGTTCAAGGGGGATTTGCCAGATATTTCCATCCCTTCTGGGTCTAGCATTTTTGTGATTATTGCCTCTTTAATGGGATGCTGTATTTTCACCTCATCGTTAACCTCAGGAAACTGTAGTGAAGCAGAGCATGGAAAAAATGGAATTGGAACTGGAGAGCAGAAATGCCAAATTTAGGAGCAGCAGAGAACACATGAGCACTCCTGCCGTGCTTTGATTCCTGCTGCCTTATGCCTCCAACAGTTTTACAAAGTGATTTCCTGCGCACTTTGCAACATGCAGTGGAGGCTGGTGCTGAAGATCTGAGAACCCGAAATAGCGAGTTTGTTCTGAAGACCGTGATCCAGAGACAGAGGTCCTGAAGTCCCTAAGCTGCACTCAAGGATGCTCAGCCCAGTATGAAAGCTGGCACTGCTCAGCTGGAAGGGATGATGCCTTTGAAGCATCTAGTCTCTAGCATTCTCCTGCAAAGCCAGCAGCTCTCAGGAGTGAGAGGCACAATATGACCCACTCTTCAGTGCAAGTTTTCCATTTGAAAGTCTCTTCTTTTTAGGAGTGTGATTTCCTTTTTTCCCCTGTTTACTCCTTTAAGCTACCTTTTTTTTTTCTTTTGTCTTTGTCCTCATTAGAAACTTGGCTTCTCTAAGAATGTAGAATTCTTACAAAAGCAGGTGGCTTCCACGAAGCTGGGGTGAAGGCTGCGCAGGAGGTGCCTGCAATCCTGCGTGGGCTGCACAGCAGGATGCTCATTGCTGAGGCTCATGTCTTGGGTAACCCTGGGGCCTCTGCAAGAGGTTTTCAGAGCCTTCTGACAGTTTACCACTGAATATTCATATTTTAGTATTGCTGCTGCAGAGGGGAATAAACCTGTCATTCCTTCTGTAGGAAACAACCCCTCTAAGTGACAGCTCTTTTTAAAGTGAGCTAGTCCAAATCATGACAAAAAACTGTGGTCTAATTCTAAAGCATATTAAAAAAAAAAAATAAAAAGTTCGTGAAGTAAATCTAAGCCATATTTTGGGGGGGGGGGAAGTGCACTTGTTTCTGAATGTCAAGATCTAGGGCTGGGCCAGCCACTAGATGAATGACAGATTCTCTCTATTAACCACTCTGCCTTCCAAAGGGGAAGAGAAGGGTAATAAGAGAGACATTTATGGAATGGAAAAGAAAACTAAAACTGCTTTAACAAAAATAATAACAACAAAATGGGATATATAGAGATCTATACAAAACTGGTATTGAACCCAACACCCTGATGGCAGTCACTTCACTGTCACCATTGATGCTGTGGAGCAGGCACTGGGGAAGTCCCAGTCTGGACTCGGCAGCAAAGGGGAACTGGATCCAGGAGCTGGATTCTGGAACTGGATTCCAGAACACAGGGATCAAGATCGAAGGCAGAACAGACAGAGTCCTTCTTGGACACCGGCCATTGAAGAAGAAGCTTGACCCTCATGATCCCTCAGCTTTATACTGAACATACCTTACATAGGATGGAATTCCTTTCTGGTCAGTTGAGAGTCCCCTGTCCTGGCTGTTCTTCCTCACAGGTGCACCCCAACATGGGGCACAAGATTAAGCAGTGACCCTGGTCTGCACAGGAGCAAGTATAAGCAAGAGCCTTTCTGCACCCCCCACCCCTTGGCAGTAGCTCTAAACATGAAGTGCTGTCACTGCTGGAAGCAGAGACTGCCTGTGAAGATCTGCTGTTAACTCCAGACAGGGCAGTTAGCTAGGAGAGGCTGGGCTGAGAAGGGAAATCACTCAACAGAATTAGTTCTTCTAGCTCAAGCCAGGACACTGAAGCAAACCTTATTTCTAAATTCATCACAATTGGGTGATGGCAACAAAAGTTATGCTGGACCCCTGGGACAAAAAAAAAAAAAAAATCCCAATCTGTAAAATGTGATGTTGCATCCTGCTGACATCAGAAAAAGCTTTGCCCTGATCTTAAGTGAAGCCAGGGGTTTGATGTCTGTGTTCGTCTGCCCTTACAGATTTCAGCTGGCAACAGAAGCAGGAATGAGCATATTTGTGCCACTACTTCTAGCTCAACCTGCATCGTTGTGTAAGAAAACAATTTGCAACAGATTGAGTCTTGTGGAATTTCCAAGATGAGGTTTAGAGCAGAAGGTTTATAACTGACCCTTAATTGCTCAAAGGTTCGATTTAGAAAGTGATGTGTTGGGAAGAAATTTTTAGGTGTGCTTAATAATTGTGGTGGCGATCTCAGAGGGTGGTTTGGAGGGACACCAGATAATCACTTTCTAATGGAAATCCTGAATATTCAGTAGTCAAACAATACCTGTGTAATTCAGCAAATGCTCTGTGCTAAGTATTTTTAAAATGTAAATAAATGTAAAAATTACTTTATGCGTCCAGCTAGTATTTTGAATAAGGGATGAAACCAGAATTGGTCTTCAAGTGAATTTTTCCACCCTAGGGGCCCATTTTCATTTTTCATTCACTGTCTTTATGATTTCCTAAGAAAAATGAAAAGTTCTTTAATGAGTTAAGCAGTAATTTCATCACACCTTTTATTTCCTCTTTCAGTGCATTCGTGGAAGAAAAGCAACTCTAGAAGAGCTACAGACAGTTCACTCGGAAGCCCATACGCTGCTGTATGGCACAAACCCTCTGAACAGACAGAAACTGGACAGCAAGAAACTTCTAGGTATCATCCCTTGGGTGTGGAGGGTCCCCTTTCTGACCTTCAGCATTCCTGCTTGTGTTCCTCAGCCCTGACTCTGGTAAACACTTAGCAGTATCAGTATGAAAGGTGAGACATGGGACTGCCTCCATCCTCAGCTCTGGGCAGTTCTCAAGAGGATTCTTCCCACCTCCATTCAGTGTCTGCTTGAGAGCAGTACAAGATACATCTCTGTTTCTTCAGGTAGATTCCTAAAACCCAGATATGTAAAATTCTAGGTAACTAAACAAACTTGGTTGACCTGCTGGAAAGCAGCTCCACAGAGAAGGACCTGGGAGTGCTGGTGGACAAGTTCACCATAAGCCAGCAATTTGCGCTCATGGCCAAGAAGGCAAATGGTCTCCTGGGATGCATGAAGAAGAGTATAGCCAGCAGGTCGAGGAGACTTCTCCTCCCCCTCTACTCTGCCCTAGGAAGGCCACCTCTGGAGTATTGTGTCCAGTTCTGGCCTCCCCAGTTCAAGAGAGAAGAAACTACTGGAGAGAGTCCAGCAGAGGCTGTGAAGATGCTGAGGGGACTGACCTCTGTGCCAAGGAAAGGCTAAGAGACTTGGGGTTGTTTAGCCTGGAGAAGACTGAGAGGGGATCTGATCAATGCTAATTAATAGCTAAAGGGCCAGTGGGGGTCAAGAGGATGGTGCCAGACTCTAGTGCCCAGAGATGGCACAAGGGGCAATGGGCACAAACTGGAATCCAGGAGGGTTCCACCTGAACAGGAGGCACAACTTTGCTGTGAGGGTGTCAGAGCCTGGCCCAGGCTGCCCAGAGAGGTTGTGGAGTCTCCTTCTCTGGAGAGATTCCAAACCTGCCTGGACAGTGTGATCCTGGGCAACCTGCTCTGGGTGACCCTGCTGGAACCAGGGGGGTTGGGCAAGATGATCTCCAGAAGTCCCTTCCAACCCCTACCATCCTGTGATTCTGTGATTCCTTTCTTTCACATCCTCAAAACCTAATCGGACCCTCTCTGCGACAGATAATTCAGAATCTGTTTTATCCTTGGACACTCTTCTCTGCAGGTTAGAAAATTATCTATTGCTAGGTAGGAACAGGAACATGCTGCTGTGGACCTGGGTCTGCAGCAACAATCAGCTGCAGGCACACAAACAGGTAGCTGTCAGTTTTGTACAGATAATCCACAAGAGAGATGCAGTGGCCTCTTAGATATACATTGGTTTAATTTAGACTAAGATTGTTTATCCCTTTCACTGGAGACTGGATCTTCCTGAAACAGGGCTGCAGCTGTCATAAAATGTAGACATTTTCCCTGAAAAAAAATCTAGGCGGTGGTTGTTCAGACAACCAGAACTGCCCCCCCACCCCTATAGCAACCAAACCACATTGATTTTAGCACCTTACCTCTGTGAAGACAAGATTTTCTCCCTTTATTTTTGTGCCTTTTTGCAGCTGGGCTGGAGGGGCAGTTTGCTAAGTGCTCACGTCAAGAACAGCAGAGAGACAGTTCTGGAATCTAGAAGCTGAGAAAGTTTATTTTGGGATTAGCTTGACTTTGGATGATATAAAAAAAGTTGACTGCCTGTGTGATGGGAGTATCGCAGCAAAAGAGCTGGAAAGATTCTGCAGTGTATTCAGTGTGTACATTAGATCCCCAAAGAGAAAAGCTGTCGGTCATTTAACCATGCAATTAGCGCTGCATTTCTAGCTAACTTACCACCCAGAGAAATGAAAAAGTGGACATCTCTGGCCTAACAATAGCACAATTAGCATATAAAGTTGAAAGACTTTATGATGC
Source organism: Megaceryle torquata (assembly GCA_024611175.1). Taxonomy (NCBI): domain Eukaryota; kingdom Metazoa; phylum Chordata; class Aves; order Coraciiformes; family Cerylidae; genus Megaceryle; species Megaceryle torquata. Next base: position 6,620 of record JANIJG010024187.1, on the reverse strand, counting down.
CATATCCTTGGTAATGTAACACTCTCGCCTTGCGTAACACGTATCCACCAGTCCAAAGAAATAGCATGTAAATCAGTAGATCTGAGAAGGCTTCTTGGTTTCAGCACCTTTGCAAGGGTTGATTTCTCTGCAAATTCTTGAACCATAGTGCTGAAGGTGTGTGAGGACGTGTCCTGATGGTCTGCTGCAGTGCAATCCAGGCAGTCCTCCAGCATCTGCCCCATTGACTTCACCAGCCTGGAGCAGGCAGGGTTAGCACTCTGCTTCTGGCAGTGATTATCATCTGCATGGAGGGACTGAGTGGGCAGTGGGTCACCCTCACCCCTCCTTTCAGAGATACCCCTTTAAAAGACAGATTTTTAGGGTGTACTGTGATAACACTGGGTGTTATTCCTGGTCATTCAAATGTCAGATCCTCTTGAGATACTTTTCCATTCCCTCTTGGTTTGTTTGGAGAACCTGAGGGAAGAGAAACTCTTGCTTTGCTTGTGAGTACTTCTGTAGTTTTGCTGTGTGTCCCCTGTGTCTTTAATGACTCTGTTTAAAATGTCTGTAAGAGATCAAGCTTATTCCTATAGCAAAGAGAAATAATTCTAATACCTGAGGGTATCCTAGTACAAAATGTTGTCTATGATCTATGGGTATAATGTGCGAAGAAGACTAGGAGCCATATGCCCACCAAATCAAATGATTAGGGGGCTGGAGCACATCCCCTGGGAGGACAGACTGATAGGATTGAGGTTGTTTAGCCTGGAGAAAGCTCCAGGAAGACCTTATTACAGCCTTCCTTAAGAGGGGGCTATAAGAAAGATAGGCAGGGACTCTACGTCAGGGGTTGTAGTGATAAGACATGGGGCAATGGCTTCAAATTGGAAGAGGGGAGATTCAGATTAGAAGTTAGGAAGAAGTTCTTCACTGTGACGGTGGTGAGACACTGGCAGAGGTTACCCAGGGAAGCTGTGGGTGCTCCATCCCTGGATGTGTTCAAGACCAGGTTGGATGGGGCCTTGCGCAACCCAGTCTAGTAGGAGGCGCCCCTGCCCATGGCAGGGGGGTTGGAACTAAATGAGTTCCTAAACTAAATAAGGTTCCTTTCAACCCAAACCATTCTATTATTGTTTTTTATGGATGTTAGACTAGAGCTAGGCTGGGTCTACACCCGGGGCTTGGCTGCAGCCAAACAGCTATATTTTAACTTCCTGGGGATGAAGTCTTAGGTGAGAGGTCAGATCCCCAGTACGTCATGTAGGAAGAGCTTTCCAGTAGCTCTTAACTGAGCTTAGACCTTGTATCCTAAACCCATTTGTCACCATTTTAGCCTTTAGTTGCTAGCAGTGGGACTTGCTGCTATCTTGCGTGACCATCTTTGCCCAGATCGTCAGTGGACTGCCTCTTCTTGCTGCCCAGTTACCTTCTTGTTGCACGTGGAGCGGTGCATGGGCCACAGCAGGCACAAGCACTCGTGCTGAGCAACAGACTTGGAGGAAGAACAAACAGCTTTGCCACTCAGCATGGCTGCCAGTCTTGCCATGAAACAGGAGAAAAGAAGTTGATGGCTTGACAGGCAGGGGTCCAGAGGGACAGCACAGTGAGCCAAAATTACAAGAGAAGTGACCCTGGCAGGTGTGTCTTCATGGCACCCAGGGAGAAGTTCTCCTTTGGGAGCAGGGCAGGAAAGGCGATGTTAGCTCTAAACCCAGTTTCTGAACTTGATGGCTTCCATGATGCTGGACCTGAGCAAGGGTAACAACCATTGATGTGCTGGGAAAACCTCCCAGTAAAGCCTCAGCTTGCACATTTGTGTCTGCAGGTGAAGAAGCCTATGAGCAGCCCTTTCTTCAGCTGTCCTCTCCTGTCAAGAACTTAAAAGGCTTTTCAATTTACAAAACAGCTTTGTGGGGTTCTTTTAAATATGTTAGAGTGTAAATGTATGGCAGGTTTGAAATCAAGAGACCAAAGCTTTGTGGGAGGCCCTCATATGCAAATGTGAGTTTGTTAGACCTGAGTGTCTTGACACGGTGGCGGGTGCCGTGTAAACTCTGTGCCTTTGATAAGTCTATGAGGAAGAAAAAGCATGAGAAACTTCAGCCTAAAAGGAAGAGCTTGTAAAGCTGGGGGATTAAAACACAGGATGTTTCTTTTTAAGCTTCTGCAAATTATAAGGGGGGCTGTTGCTTCATCTAGCAGTTCTTCAGGACAAAGTGGGAAGGTGGTAAATAGTTCAGATTTTTCCAAATTATAAGCAGGTGGCATTGTGGCTCTGCTGGTTACTTTCAATTCTGCAGTTGTCCTGTAGCTTGTTACTTCTTACTCCATTCTCGAAAGGTGCCCAGAGAAGGGCATTTGTAGGAGAAGATACACACAACGGAAGCCAACTGCTGATGTTGAACTTCTTTTCCCCAGAGGACCATGAGCATCACCAAGCTTTGCTTTGCTGTTGTTTATCAGGCGGGTTTGAAAGTGGTGGGCTTCAGGGCAGGTTACACAACTCTACCCCTGGAAGTGTTATTAAAGTCCTTAAAAGTCTGAGGATAAAAAAATATAAATCCATCTCTTATTTGACAGTGCAAAGCTTTGGAACCTGTTAAACAAGCTTAAATTTAGGCAAATTAAGGCTGCTTCTAATTTGTGGAGAGGAATCATAAATTGTTGTCAAGAGATAAATACTGAAATAATGGGTGGATTAGCAGTGAAAGATGTGACAGGAGGTCCAATGCAGGATGATCTAAGAACTTTCATGTGGATCTAATCAAAGAGTGAGTCTCGCTGTGCGCTCAGATTAATAATATAGATGCATTAACTCAGCTTTCAGTCATGGGGGTAACATATGTGCCTGCGATGCATTTGACACCAGCGTGGTCCTCAGTAATGTCTGTCTGTTGTCATGGCTAATTCACGTTCTACAAAGCTTTTAGTTAAAATTTGAGGAAATTTATTCTTTTGGTAGAGACAGGACCAGAACAAGAACCTGTTTTGGTGGGGGAGCAAAAACACTTCAGCTCAATTTATTTCACTATTAGCTTTCATTAAATAGGTCTTCAAGCAGATGAACCTCAGGCACTGTACTCCAGATCTTTTACAATGTATGCATGTACGTATTTCCTTCTCCCTGCTTGCCTGTGGTGTGTAGAAACATGTACAAGTCATAGACGTGTGGTGGTGATGGAAATGCGACAGCATGTTCTTGTTTCAGTATACAGTTTATAAAACTCTACAACTCTGAAGGGAGGATAATTTGCTCATATGTAAGCCCATATTACAGTTCTTACAGATGCAAAATTAGCCCTACAGATGTTTTTCTCCATTTTTCTCAAATTCATGTTGGTTTTTGCTCTTCAGTCAAAACACATTTTTTTTGCTTTCTACCAGTTTATTTTTTGTCTTCCTCTTTTACGAAGCTCATGCACTCCAAAGTCTTCTAGTAACTGCAAATGACTGATAATTAGTGTGTTTTTATGATTTTCTATCCCACTTCAGTTGAAAGGGGTTAAAATGTTCCTCTGAGAAGGTGCACTGAGTAGTTAGTTGTTGGTAGCATCTCTATCATTTAGAGTCAGCACGGCTGTTCAAAATGTAGGGTAGCACACAAACCTTGTGTAAAAATAAGTGATTTATAGAAGGCTTTTATATTGAAAAGGATTTTGAATCAGCCCAACTGTGTATGTCCTGTTTGTGTGCATTGTAATGTAAAAGGGATTGGCTGAAAACAGCAAGAAAACCCCAGTCCATGTTCGCAAAGATTGCGACACTGCCATAATATTGGACCAAAATCTGGTGAACTTTGACTTCTGACTTACAGGGTCTGTTGTGTTCTTTTTTCCTGCAGGTTCTCTAACGTCAATGTTTGTCAGGCTTCCTTGTGGTGGTGTTGGGGTGAGTACTCTCTTTAATGTGTAAATAATGTCCTGTTTGTTCTCCCAGTCCCATCGGTAACAAAAATTGTTGCTTTGCATTCCATTGAGTGGGTAATTGCTGCCAGATGTTACCCATAAACAGGGTCTGCCTGGGGTGCAGGGTCGCAGCAACGGCCTCACATGCCTTTCTTCAAAAGCAGCATGAAGATTTTGAAACTATTTTGTAGAGCAGAAGTGTGAGTGACATTCATAGGCATGTTTTGTCTCTGGCTTTTAGGAGGACAAACCTCATTTCCCAGGCGGTGATGTTTCATGGCTTAGAGGTTACTATGTTTGAAAGAAACCTTTGCATCCAAAAATGCTGCTCGTGCTGCTTGTGCTGCATAGGTGTTTCATCTTCAGTATTCGGATTTCAGAGCTGCCTGCCTCCTTGTGCAGGTGGAAAACATATTAATAAAATAGTGATAGCAAAGGACAGTATGTGGAAAGTTGCTGTAAATAGTAAGTTGCTACATTTGCGTCTGGGCTACATTACTGTGCTCACGTGAAATGTCTCACAGTACAAGGGACTTGCAGTCTTCAGTGTTTGGCATCTTTTTCTTTCTCAAACTCCAGGACAATCACACGTGGATTTTGAAGGAGTTGAATAAAATACCCGTCTGTTTGTCATGGAAAAGCTGAACATTAATTTTCATGTCTTGAGGTTCCATATAATAAAAAGACTTTTTTGGGGTTGTTTGGTCCCGTAAGGCTGAAAACAACACCCAAATACCATTCAAATACCTTCTGCTAAAGGTTTGTGTCATTGTTTTCCTTTGAAGCCTGAAAACTTGAAAGTTATTCTTTCAAGTCAGGCTTTCTGCTCTAAAGTTTCTGTGGAGGGTGACAGTACAGAAAATCACAGCGAACAGGAAGGGAGAAGAATGAGATGAGACAATAAAAGGCATTGTGTTTGAGAAAGTCACAGTGGTCGTTCTTGTGCATAATTGTAGCTTGTGAGGTTGAATTTAGAGGTCTGGATTCTGTTATGGAAATGAAACAAAATTGTTTTCTTCCTGAGTCTTTGCAAAATCGCCGCTTTGAAAATTATCCCGTAAAAAAAAAAAAAAGAAAAAAAGAAAAAGAATAATCTGCGTTTTTTCATACCGCCACTGCCGAGCACTCGTCGAGATATTTTATTTTGTATTGTAAATATGCTGCAGCCTTCTAATTCATGGCAAATTTTTGGCTAGAGTTTAAAAGGTTTGGATTTACTCTGCCCTGCAGTCAGGCATGCCATTCAAAGCAAAAATTATCATTTGCAAATGAAGACTGAATGGTAACGAGTAGAGACAGCGCCTGAGCCTAGCACGGCCCCAGAAGTCTTGCATTAAATCTTAAATCAAGGCAGGAAACGCCACAGTGCTGGTATTATCGATAACCTCAGAATAAAGATAGCGTTTGCAGTTAACTTGCTGGCTGATTGTCTCCACAGACTCTTAAATATTAAATAAAACATATGCTGACAGTAGTTAGCAATCCTAACAGATAATTTTTGTGTTTTCTAGGAAAATATTTTGAAAGCCAGTAATTTAATAGTAATCAACAATGTGATTTAAAAAAAAAAATCATTAAAATGGCTGTTGTTTTACCTGGTTTTCCTACCCCAGTTATCCCTTGGGATACAGTGCTGGCTAATTCTGGCTGGTGCAGGAAAACACTATTTTCACTGCTTTTGGGCTGCATTTCTAATTCGTATACACACCCTGGCCCTATTTTTGTAGGGAAGATCAGGCCACAGGACAGAGCAATTGGCTGTAGCATGTTAAGTGCTTTATACGTGCCCTGGATGGATTTAAGCATAGACCATCTCCTTTGAGGTAGGAGGTGTATGGTGATCTCAGAAGGTCCTTTCAGCCCCGTTTTCCACTATCTTTTGAAGTGTGAGATTTGTCCAGGAAGCTGGCTTAGCAGCGTGGTCTGTTTATAGAAGGAGTAGGGGGAAAACTGTTGTCTTTGTTAGTGTGCCAGTTCTGTGAGACAAGTTGCTCTTGATTTGATTTGCTATGGGAAACGGTTGGAAGAAGCTCTATAGTAGGATCTTAGCTGGGGTCACGCCTTTCAGTAGCAGTATGAAAACTAAATTATTTTCTACACCAAAGAGTATGACAAGACACTTTTGACAGGCATGTAATTTTTTTTTCCCCCCCAAGGAAATCAGAAAAAAACAAATATCAGAGCCTAAGCTGAAATATCAGTTCTGAAGAATTTTAGTGCAAGAAGAGGTGTAATGCAAATCTGAGAAGTTTGAGGATGTGAAGGCTGCTGGGATGTTGAGTGCTTGTTTTGGTATAATGAAATTATTTCAAATTGTTCTAACAAGAGAACTTAAGGGGTGGTTTTCTGCTGTTCCTTGGCAGGCCATTTTCAGGCTGCAAGTGGCCATACAGCTCTTTTGAGTGACGGAGCTTTATTTAGACTCTCCTTTGTTCGATATCACCAGGCTGGCAGAACATCACTCATTGCTGAGCAGTAATCAGCCTCTGTTTTATCTTTTCCTTACAAGTTGAGGAGGTTGTGGAGAGGCAGCCCTGGTGCTGTAAGAAGTTTGCATGGGCTCCAGTCACTTCATACTTGTGAATATTTTCCTGATGGTGAAAAAAACATCAGGTGCATGATTAGAGTACCTGGAGAACATCATAGAATCATAGACTGTTTTGTGTTGGAATAGACCTTTAAAACTCATCTAGTCCAACCCCCCTGCAGGGAGCAGGGACATCTGCAACT
>JANIJG010024185.1:0-119425 GCA_024611175.1 Megaceryle torquata | reverse complement strand
TGTACACTGGTGGCTGTACATGGGCAGTTGTACATGGCGGGTGGCTGTACATGGCGGGTGGCTGTGCACTGGTGGCTGTACATGGCGGGTGGCTGTACATGGGCGGCTGTCCATGGTGGGTGGCTGTGCACTGGTGGCTGTCCATGGGCAGCTGTACATGGCGGGTGGCTGTACATGGCGGGTGGCTGTGCACTGGTGGCTGTACATGGCGGGTGGCTGTGCACTGGTGGCTGTCCATGGGCAGCTGCTCTGCTTGGGGACAGTGCTCCCAGCACAGGGGCACACACAGAAAGTACCTAATTAATTATTTGATGGTGGGGATGATGGACGCTTTTAAGATTGGGCTGGACAGAGGCTGAGCCATCTGGTCTAGAGCAGACTTCACCGAAGAAAGGTTGGACCAGATGATCCTTGAGATACCGTCTGACCTGGGTTCTCTGATTCTACAATTCTACAATCGTTTCGCCATGTGGCACGTGGCGTTTGGCAGCAAACGGGCACAGGGAAGCACCTTTCTGTGGGGGGTACCTGCGCCCTGCTGCATCCGGCAGCAACGCCCCAGTGATGCTGGCAGCGCCCCACAGCCGCCACGTGCACCCGGACGTGGCTGTCGCTGCCTCGCCGCTCCCTGCTCCAGATTTTTGCTCGTGCTCCTGCTAAAAACAAAAGGGAATCGTCACTGTAGGAGCAGGTGGGCCAGGAAGCAAATTTATTAGTAAAAATCTCTGGTTTGCTGGGTTCTGGCTAAAATGATAGGAGGCAAGAGACTTAGTAAAGTCAATTAAAGTAGCAGCTGGACAGGAGATAATCAGTTCAGCTCTTGTCATCAGGGTGCTGCTGGCCCTAACTTCCTATACGAGCTTTACAATCAGTGAATTTGATTTTTGCCATTAGAATCGCCCGTAGAGTTACTCCATTATAGAAACCCTTTTGAATTAATAGTTAACTAGCAAACCTCAATCCATATCTCTCTGTTCAAAGTCCAACTTTAAGCCTTGCTGGAATTTACGTTTCTGTCAGGGAAACGAATTGCAACTTGCTTGGCCAAAATTCATCCACGGAGCTGTTGAAGCCGCAGTAATGGCCACAGCCCCTGGGGTCCAACAACAGCTTCCTGACCAATGAGGCCCCAGAGTCCCCTTGGGCCAGGGTCACACCTCCGGGCGAGGCCCTGCCAGTACCTGCGGTACTGAGCCCACCTCAGCTGGCAGCAGGAGGGTCAGAAAGGGGAAAATAACACCTACTAATGTCAAGGGGCAGGGGTTTTGGGGTGCAGGTTTTTTCTGGTGGGAAATGACCCTTCAGGAATATTTTTGGAAAGCAACTGTACTTGGTGCTGTGGTAATCCTTAAACTGCCTGACGTGCAAATGTAACACACGCTCGGGGGGAAGGGGTCGTCGCTCTGCAGGCTTCGGAAACACAGTGCCTGTCTAAACTAAGCCACGGTATCAGGCCTCGTGTACCAGGATGAAATCACTTGATTTTCCCACTGCAACAATGGCTTCGTCTGACCGCCGGAGGAGGGTCACAGTTTCTCCCCTGTTGTACCTGACGTTCAGTGTGTTAATCTGTTGTTCTGTTCCCTTTTGAAGCTGACGGAGTTGCTACAGTGGTACGCAGCCGCCTTTAGAGACCCCATGATGCTGCAGCCCCCAGCGTGGTTTAAGGCGTTCATATATTGCGAGGCCCTCTTACAACTGCCTTTCTTCCCCGTTGCAGCGTACGCCTTCTTGAAAGGTTGGTATAGAACAAGGGTAGGAACGTGCCCTGCGCAGCCTCTCTGAGCTGCACCTGCTTTCTGCCCAGCACAGCAGGGTTACGTCTCAGTCTCCAGCAGCGCAGAGTGCCGTGCTGTCACGGCGAGATTTATCTGAGGAAGCAGCACAGAGTAAGGCTCGTCAGAAATGAAAGCCGTGACTCCAGGTTCTGGGGTCTCCTCTGGAGACTTCCCAAACCCCCTGGATCTGTTCCTGGGTGGGCTGCCAGGGGTGACCCTGCTCTGCCAGGGGTGACCCTGCTCTGACAGGGGGGTTGGACTCGATGATCTCCAGAGGTCCCTTCCAACCTATTCTGTGACTCTGCAGGCCCTCGTCAGCTGCAGCCCTTGATACGCAACCAGCACCAGCGTCTGCACTCTGACACGCTGCCGGGGTAGATGAAGTTCTGGGTCAGGCCTGCCTGCTCATTTTGTTACTTTAAAACCTTCATGGTCGCACCGGTCGGTGATTGGTGGCATTTCCCTAAAGGCAGATCCTTCTCCTGGGTTGCTGCGAGTACTTCTGGTTTTGAGTACTGCCTCTTTCATGTGACTGGTGGCTTATCCTGGCGGAGGCACAGCCGTTAACTTCTGTTAATGTAAAAGCCGCTGGGTTCTGCTGGTTTCTAAACACCTCGGTACCATTTCCTTGCCTCTCTCAGGTGGCTGCAAGTGGATAAGGACACCTGCCATCATCTACTCCACCCACGTCGCTACCACGTTGTTTGCGATCCTTGCGCATATCCTGTTCCACGACTTCTCCACGTCTGAGCTTTCGGGGCCTCGGACGCACCGCGAGCGCCTGGTCCTGTTATCTATATACGTGCCATACTTGCTGATACCGCTTCTGATTCTGTTCACCATGCTCTACAACCCCTATTATAACCACGTGGAGAAAAGGAAAAGGAAGTAGGCCGCTCGGGAAGCTGTGCGCCCACCACTCCTACCGGTTTTGGTTCAGACCCTGTGCTGACGTGGTCCTCTGGGACAAACACCTGTTACCAGAGCGTCTGGCTCCCGTGAGAACTTTCAACTCGGTGCGAGCTCACAGCTCTCCTTCCATCAGGAGGGGTCTGGGCAGCCACCTGTACTCGCTGTCCCCCGCGGCGCCTGGGCGGGCGCAGGGCCCTCGTGCCTCTCCCACCGCTGGTTTTGTGCGGTACATCTGTAACAGACGTGAACTTTAACAGTTTGATGTGTAACTCTGTGATTGGTGGGGGGGAAACTACAGCTGGCACGTGTCCTTCAAGCTCCCTTTTTCCCAGACGACTGTTAGAAAACGGCTTCAGTAAGAGATCTGTGTCTTCCAGGAGCTTATTCTGCCAAATCCCTAACTGATTAGCTACTACTGCTTTGCAAAGCCACGCTTCTCAAGCATTTCAGATCCTAGGATTATTCTTAAATTCCTCACCCCTTCCTTTCAGATTTCACCTTCCTTTGCTCTGCTTCCATCTTGATTAACCGTGACTGTCCGATCCGTGATAAATGTGTCCAGATCTGGCTTTGTGAACGCTTTGAGTTACCCCTGACAATGAGGTGCCCTTCTGAGGGCTCTGAAGGGCTTCAGGAATTGTAAACAAGGATTGTACATGGCTCTTTTCCATGAAATCACTGCTGGTATGGGAATAAATAACTGAACGCATTAAACTGCATTTACTTTTCTTAAGGGAATGACTAAAAGAGGTCGAAAGGCTCCCGAGAGTGTAGGCAGCTCACACAGCCATTCGGTGCCTAAGTTATGGTAAATAAACCCACTACCCACAGAAGTTCTGGGGCGGTTGGAAAGGTTTATGAAGTTCTGAATCTGCTGCAGCAAGAATCAAACTTGGAGGCCCGTGTAAGATCACAGCTCTCAGACCCTGAGAAGGGTTTTCAGTCCCTGCCCCAGGAAAAACACCCTGGACTGCCCAGGGAGCTGGAAGCTCTTAAGCTCAAATATAACAGCAGAAACAACCAATTCTGGTATATCCAGAAGGTCTGAAAACAATAATTTATTTCTTGATTTCTTTGAAAGCTGTACAATTCAAAAAGCAAGAGCCATAGCATAGCACCAGTAGAACCAATTCAACCATAATCTGAACTGGAGCTACTGACTGTACAAAACTGTATAAAATCAAAGGACAGAACAGTCTTTCCCCGGTTAGAGCCCCTCCTCCTTATTGCCGCTCGGGGTAGTTCACACTCAGTTGAAAGACGCTCCCATTCATACGAACCATCTCTTGATTCATACAAAGTGAAAAATTGCATATTTTTGAAATCCTCAAGATTCTGGAATGGTCAAGTTGCCCAGCTGGTTTGGTTTTATCTTAAAATCCTCTATTTCTGAAAAATGAATTGGTCAATGAATTCATTCTGGTCCGCTTCAATTTTACACAGAGTCTCGTACTCTATTCGGTATCTGAAAGAAAAGAAACCCAAAGGGTTACCAGGTACCCCGGCCCTGCTGGCTGAGGGTTCAGCACAACGTTCTCTGGGTGTGCTGCAGGAGAGCCCCAAAGTCACCGGAGGTGAACCTGCTGCGGCCGAGTGGCAGTCAGCTCGGGGCTCGCGGCCCCGCCTCGCTGCACGCAGACCATCTGACCGAGCTCACACCGCGTCCTGCAGCCCGGTACAGGCGGTGAGATTGACCCTCCCGCCTGGGCAACGCCCCCGGAGTTCCATAGGCATCGTACCTTTCCAGCTGCATCTTCTTCTCAGCTATTAAAGCCTGAAGCTGCTGCTCCTGAGCTTCTCTTTGCTTTGCTATAGACTTCAGCAAATTCCGCGCGCCGATGGCCTGTCAAAAGAGGATGGTGAATGATGTAGTGGCATTGGGATTTTTATTATTTTAACCCCTTTCACTACTGGGAGGTTGGTTTTGAAGAGTTTCTGCCACACTAAGGAGGGTGACACCTTCATAATGAATGGCTGGAGGAACTGGCAAATGGTCCCTGCAGGGCTTGGACAGATGAAGGTGTCTGACTTCTTCAGACTCAAGAAAGAAAAGCCACCGACTCCTCTGGACATACAAACTGATCCCTGGGGACTGGCCCTACAGACAGGCAAGTTCTGGTTGTAATTTTTCCCCCCAAAGAATTAAAAATGGAATTACTGACACTTCTGCTAAACATTCATTTCTGTTTCTACAACAGCATGGAAAAAACCCACCCCTCTGTGACACAGAAAGGGGTATGGGAAATTTCACAGGGAGTTACAGAGCCATTCACTGGTCTGGTCTTCAGAAACCACAACTCCTCCTCCCAGAGCCTCTCCTGCCTCTTGAGGACAAAGGTCCACCAGCTGAAGGAGCAATTAAAAAAAATCCACTGCTCTCTGTTCTATTCATAGGCAAATTTATAGCCAAGCAGCAACAGTGGGGCTGTTAAGTGCAGGAGTGATGTGACACTCTGAGGGTGCCCCCAGAACACCCAGACATTGACACTGACTGAAAAGACCCAAGTTTCCATATTGCAGACAGGTAGACAGACAGACATCAACTGCCAGGGAAACACCTGTACGATAATGACAGAAAGAAACTGCTTATGCAGTAAAAGGAGGGAGGGAGAGATCTGGTTTTACAGGTGCAGTACAGAGCAAAGTACGTGACAACCCCGTAATTAACTGCACAGTACCTTCATCTTCTCGCTTTCAGCAGCTTTTGCCAGTTGATCAACAAGTTCAATCAAGCTACCCACTATTTTTTGAAATTCTACTATTTCTGCAAAGAAAGAAAATGTCGAGTAATATTCAGAACACCCCCAAAGAAGTCTAATGCTTGTGCTGCACGGTCGGATTCGTAGCTGCTGCTGCAGTGCCCGGTAAACGTGTGGATTTCACGGTTTTCCCTGTTACCAGACGGGCTATAAAAGGGGTAAGAAAAAAGCCCCAAAGTGTCCCCAGGCGCTGTGCCCCAGCCCGCCGCCCGAGCCCTCCCCCGAGCCCCGGAGGAGCGCCCAGCCCGCCCGGTGGGGCCCGGGCACGGCTGCAGCTCGTCGGGAACGCGGAGCTGTCCGGACGGGCACCGGGCCGGCTCCGGGCGCGGGCGGACTTACTGTCGAGGAAGGCCCGGCACTCCTCGCGGAGCTGCGCCGTCTGCTGCGACACCTCCGGGTCGAGCACCCGCAGCTTGTTCAGCTCGTCGAAGTGCAGGCCCGCCGCGCCCAGAGCCGCCTGCGCCATCACCACCACCCCGGGCAGCCCTCCCGCCGTCCCCGGGGCGCTGAGGCGGCCGCGGCCGAACCCGGCGGGACCCGCGGCCTCCGAGAAGCCGCCAGCGCCCGACCCGACCCTGCGTCGCGCTCCCGCCGCTGCCACGGCGACAGCCGGCGCCCGCCGCGGGGCAGGCTGGGAGATGGAGTTCCGGTGGCGCCGCGGGGCAGGCTGGGAGATGGAGTTCCGGTGGCGCCGCGGGGCAGGCTGGGAGCTGACCTTCCGGCGGCAGCAGAAAGCGCTTCCGGGCCGCCGGTTCGCAGCGGGGCGCGGAGGAAATGAGCTCAGCCCGGGGCTGGGGGGCGGCCGTGGGCGGGTGAGCCAAAGAGGGCGCCGGGGCTGCCGCTCCCGGGCCGCCTCTCGCCGAGGCTGCGCGGACGGTGTGTGCGTTGCGGTCGGGGCTCCACCGGTAGCGAGCGGGGCCCGAGGGAGGGAACGGGCCGGGCTGAGCCTCTGGCAGCAGCCGCCCCGCTGTGGGGTCAGCCTCTGTTTGGTTTTCCAGGTGCTGGACCGGGCTCCGCGGGGAAGTGCGCGACGGCCTCGGCGGGAAGGGAACCGGAGCCCGGCGTGCGGAGCTCTGTGCCCGGCCGCGCTGCCGCCCCACGGTGGGTACGGCTTTGGCGCGTGCCGCGGACCGGCCGCGCTCCTTCTGCCCCCGGCGGCACACGCCGCGGTTGCGGCTCAGTGCGGGCCTGGCTTGGCACGGCGCGGGGGTGCCGGGAAGCGGGGAGGAGCGTGTGGTATCAGCCGGGGAGCCCGGAGCGGGCCCGGTTCGGCAGCGGTGCTGCGCGGGAGGGGCCGGTGTTGGCGCTCAGTGAGGTTATTCCTTTTTATGGAAGTTCTCGGCAGGAGCGTGTCTGGGCTGACGTGTCCCAGTTCCGCAGCCCTCCTGCCTCCCACCCGGGGCAGGAAGGAAGGGACGCAGAAAATATTCCTTTGTGTTAGTGGGGTAATTAAAGGTTGGGTTCCTGTTTACAGCAAAACCCTCCTCACTTACTAGGTAAGGAACACGTTAGAGAGACAGCGCTGCCTCCTGCCTGGGCTGCCGGGGGGTTCTGCCCCTGCTCAGCTTCGTGCTGCTTGGTCAGAGGAGTGAAGGCCTCAAATGGCAGAACTGACTGAAAGCTTGATTCTGACGAGCACGTTCAGGCAGTTCGCTGTTGGAATTGCAGAGCTCCACGTTGAAACTAGAGCTGGGTGTTGCACGGTGTCTGTAGTGTTGGCTGAAGACAATAACAGGAAGTCCAGAGGAGTTCAGTGTGTGTCACCAGCAGGAACGCAGCTGCACGGTGCTGCACAACCACCGTGCTGCCGTGCAGGTTGGCTGGAAAACAGCTAAGCCTTGTTTTGTCAGAACGCGGGGAGATGCGTCCTTAGGAATCCACCCCAAGTATCTCTGGTATCGCGGGCTTCGCGTTTCTGCTGTAAATGGCAGTTCTGGGCTCCCACGCTGATCTGCGTGTTTCTGTTCGCAGGCCCTGGGGTTATGAGCGCCTGTGCCTTGCCCTCCTCGGCCGGTGACTCGTGAGTCTTCACCAATCACGGCGGAATCCATCAAGCCCACGCTCTGCAGGGTTGTCATCTACCTACAGAAGGAGATGTCGGGCGACACGTGTCTAACCACCACTCTTTGTCCCGCTGCGGGGCCCAAGCCCAAGGCCTGCAGCTTCAAAGGGGGCAGCCTCGGCAACAAGTACGTGCGGCTGAATGTCGGGGGCTCCCTGTACTACACCACGGTGCAGGTGCTGACCAGGCACGACACCATGCTCAAGGCCATGTTCAGCGGCAGAATGGAAGTGCTTACGGACAAGGAAGGTAAGGGGCTGGCTTTTGTTGTCGAGAACTTTGTAAAACTAGGTTCTCTTGCTGTTCTTTTCACATAATTTGAGACTGCTCAGTTAAGGGTATGGGGAAGGATATGCTCCAGAAATAACTGGGAGCTTTTGGCAGCCAACACCCATTGCGCTAACAATCCTCCGCGTGGTGTAAAAATGTGCTCTTTTGTTACTAAAATTAACGAGCGGAAGGACTGGTTCTTTGTCCTGCCATCACAGCTGGTGTGCAGGTTGTTGCTGTTGTTACCAAGGCTGAACAGACAGTATGTGGGCTGTCATTTCGGTGGTGTCGTGTACTGGCATCGTTCAAAATGCGTATGTGGGGTTTTTTCCACCCTCCCAGCACCATGTTCCACTCGTGGCTTGCGGAGCTGTGATAGTGTTTAGCTGTCAGTCGAGTCACGTGTCACCTCCTGCTGGATGCTGACTGTTGGCATTACAAAAGTCCATAATAAATTAAGGAGAGCAGAACAAGTACGAGGACCAGTATCAGCAGTGGCTGCGAGTGCTTTCGTTTCCCTCTCTGTAGCAGTCCCGGGGGAAAGGACACCTTAGGAAGAAGGGTTGTGGTGCTGTGGAGAAGAGGCTGGCAGGCATGTGAGCCCTTGGTGTTTCTGAACACTCATATGCAAAAGCTTCTTTTCTGTACCTGGGTCCCAAAATAACCCTTTTTTGCCAGCCTTCCTCATCACAGAGGAGGGTTTGGTGCTGTATTAAGCCCTCGCCCGGGTGCATCCCACGCTGCTATGTTTGCCAGCAAGGCAGACATCCTGTTTCCTCCCGAATGTGACCTCTGGGATGTTTTAAAACTGCAAGAACTGTGTGTCTCCTGCTGTTTCCTGTGCTCCATCCCCTCTCTGCTCCCTCGTGATCTGTCTCTGTCCTGTTCTTTGCTCCTGCTTGGAGACTAGAACAGCTTTTTGTCCCATACTGGGTTTTCTGGGCTACCTTTTACAATCTCCAGAACACTTCTCTCTCCCCTAATTTCAAATACAGCAGAAGGTGTGGTTGGAAAATCACCAAATCCTTCTTGTTACGCCACAGAATTTATCCCAAGTCTGCTCGCTGCAAACACTTGTGAATTCTCTCTCCAGTCCTTCCTTGGTGTTCTTTGGGTGAGTTTCCGATTGCCCAGCATTACACCGCAGCAGCAGATGCGTTGATTCCCATACGGGCGCAGCACACCCCCCTTTTGCTGGGAATATGATTTGCCTCTAAATAAAAGAAGCAGCTGCCTAACATTTTTCATTTTTTAAAGGTTTGAATGGCCTGGGCAGTCAGTTAAATGGATGCAAATTAGAGTTCCTGTAGTAGTTAAAAAGGTGCATTCCATACATCAGAACAAATGCAGAAAAGATGAAGCACAGATGATAATGCTGGTCAGGCAGCCACCGACTGATCAGCTGTCACAGGGCAGTCAGGTTCCTGCACCAATTTTAGGGTCTCGTGTAGGAAGCCTTTCTAGCCAAGACGTCCTTTGGAGCGCTGGAAAGCAGCGAGAGCTCGTGGGGGGTACCAGAGGAGTGATTCAGCTGTCGGGTCCTGTTCTGTAGCCAACTCCAGTTTGCTCAAAGTCAGTAAAGGCTTCCACTGAATGGCACAGGAAGAGTTTCATGGGCAGCTTTGGGAGTGGGGCCTCTCTGAGGAGCTTTTTCTTCCTCTTGTGTTGAGGTGATTGAAATAACAATGGTTGTTTTTCAGGCTGGATCCTCATAGACCGTTGTGGGAAGCACTTCGGAACAATTCTAAACTATCTCCGAGATGACACCATTGCACTTCCAAAACACAGGCAGGAGATCAAAGAGTTGATGGCAGAAGCCAAATATTATCTCATCCAGGGCTTAGTGGACATGTGCCAAGCAGCCCTGCAGGTAAGAAATAGAAGTAGCCTCTAAAGTTGTTCACGGGTGTTCTGCTTATAAAATTCACTCAAGACAACTCGAGAGAGTATTTCATGGCCTCAGAGATGGCATCGAGCCATAGATGTACCAGACAACCTGGAAAGAAAATGAGAGAGCAGCAAGGTGAGCTGCTTGTCCAGCACGTTTATCAAAGCCATAGTTCCCCTTGCTCTGTGTGCACACCTGAGATTCTGCAGCGCTTTGAAGGAGACTGAATATAGTTTATGATCCCCCTGAAAATGTTTCCAGAGCCGTGTGCTGTCCCGGCCCAGCTTTCCAGGCCAGAGGTGCCTGTGCTCCCAGGCGCTGGGTGTCATTCACGAGGTGGTGGCTTCATCAAAGGAGCTGTTGCTTTGTAAGGATCCCCTGGCTGGGTTATGTGTGTCTAGAATGTCTAAGACGTAGGTTCAGCTCCTCTCATTTCAGAGATGCCTGGTGTGATAACAGGTAAATCATTTCCCTTTGTGCTTCCCCTCGGAACGGGGATGGCAGCACTTTCACTTTTCCACTTCACAGGGATGAATAAAGGGAGGATGAATAAAGCAGAATCTGTGTTCACAAGCTGTCATTTAAATAGAGGAACTGACTTTTCTTTTTAATTTTATTTAGGAAATAGATAGTGAATGAGTTCTTCTTGTGTGAAATTAAATAAAAGACAGAAATTTAAAGGAAACTGATTGAATAAACGTGATTATTTTGAGCATGTTTTAAAGGGCCTTATGGCATTTGTCTAAATTTCCCCCAGGTTATGTCATTTTTAATTAGATAATATTTACAGCGGGATGGGTTTGAATCTTGGGAAACGTGGTAACTTTTTTCAAAGTTTGAATCGTTGTGGAGAAAAAGACCCCGGTGGTAGCACTGAGGACTTTAAGGACTTCTGTTTGTATTTCTTTGGGCTTCAGGAGTCCCTGTGCATCCAGCTGATTGAAAGCAGCTTGCTGTGAGCAGGTTAGCCCAGATGTGATACATACACATCACTGCTGGCCTCAGGGTTTGCAAAGGAATGTTCCTCGCAGGACAAACTCAGCGATTACTAAATGCCTCATGTACCAAGTTCAACACTTCTGTACCTGCTGAAAGAGATGCGAGGCCACACCGGCTGTTTTCCTTCTGGTGTGGAATTTAAAACCTCTCTTCTAAAACCAGAATGTTCTAAGGCTTTCCCGTTAGCACTCTCCTGAATTTGCCCCATGAGGGATCGGGAGTCACGGACTGTGCTGCACCCTCTTGACTGTCACTTCTGTATCACAAGCAGCTGAAGTCTGTTTGGGTGACACGCTGTTCTTGCCAAATGTTCAGTTCTTCATGGCTGATGGTCTTATACACTGCGGAGCTGTGAGATGATGAAAACTACTGCAAGCTCTTACTACCCTTTTCTTAGGCAAGGATAGGATAATAAACCCACTTAGACCAAATATGGCTTGAGCTCAGGGTCCTTGCTGTCGCTAGGAAGGTCACCCCCCTGCATCCCAGTGTTTCAATTACTGCTGCCTTCTGGGGATAAGAAATCTCCACTGTATTTCTGGGTTGCAGATGAAGGTAACGCTGCGTGGTTACTATAGCAACACAGCTTTTCCTTTGCATCACAGGACTTGGGAACATGGCTGGAGGGGCTGGGAAATGCAGCAGCAGCAGATGTTAGCTTTACCATTCATCTCAGGAGTTTATTTCTCTCTCCCTTTTTTTCTTTAAAACAGGACAAGAAAGACTTGTATGAGCCTGTCTGTAGCATCCCCATTATCACATCTCCCAAAGAAGAGGAGAGACTGATAGAGTCATCAATGAAAGTAACTGCTTTTCTATCCAGTCAGAAACAGAATTTTTGCTAAGTGTATTCAAGCCCAGAACTTACCTTTTCTGCCTTTTTTCTTTCTCTCCCAATAGCCTGTTGTTAAGCTGCTTTATAATAGAAGCAACAACAAATACTCCTACACCAGGTATGCCTTTTTTGTTTGTTTTTTTTTTTTCCCATGGTATAATAGGAGGGTTTCCCTTTGACTGTGCGTGTGGAGGAGGATGTGGTACAACCCAACCTGGGGTTGTTTTTTTCCTTACACCAGTGCTTTTCTGTGGATTTCAGTGCAGTTATTTTTGACTTACGTGAATCTAAATGCAGGGAAAGCACAACAAGCCATATCTAGTGAAGTCTGGGGTACAGTTCAGTTGTGTGAGCAAGATACAAGGGATGAGAGCTAAGAATGCTGTGGCCATTAACAGTGGCTGAAATGAGATGTAACTTAGGTAATGCCCCAAGCTGGTAACCAGAGCATTGCCTCAGCAGTGCGAAACTAATGCTGCCGTGTTCCCTGCCTTGTCAGCTGAGATTTACTTTTGAGTCTGCAAGTACCTCTGCCAGCATTCTCTTACTCTGACCTACAGATGTTATTCTTGTTTCAGTGCCTCTAAATGAATTAATTATTTGGTTACAAAGGAAAGTATCTATTCTGCTCAGGAACAACTTGGTTAAGGCCAGGGCAAGCACTTACGGGCTTTCCTCCTGTATAAAGTAACATAATTTATTTAGTTTTGTGCTCTAACTCTCATGATCCCTTTGTTACGGTGCTATCAGAAGGGCTTTGGGTGAAACGATGCGAGTAATCCTTTATGCTGTGCAGAATCCCCATTTTTGGCCTCTTCACTCTGAGGTGAGATCTTGGAAGAGTTTTTCTCTAGACCAACTGATTGTCTGTCTGTCTGAGAGAGGGACTGTGACCATCATGCTGTTTCAGGTACTCAAGGAACAGTACCTGTGGGAGTGCTGAAGCGCAGCCTGTTTTTCAGCAGACCGCATTCTGTATCTGCCGGTCGTATCGGGCTTCTCCCTGTGTTACCCTTTAGCTAAAGGAGGCCCAGAATAGCATATTAGTCACTGTGGCTCTGGAAATGTAAATGCACTAGTAATGAGAGCGACAGAATCCTGGATACCAGGAGGTGCTGGTATCTCAGCTAGCTGTAGGGTTCTAATTATTCCTTGCGGATGAGTCCGCATGCCTTGGTGCTGTTTAAATGAGGCAGCTTTGTTTAAAATTCCACACTGGCTGCTAGCAAGCAAAGATTTTTATTTTTTTTTTTCCTTCTTCCTAATCCACAGAATAAAAGAAGCTTTCTCACATTGTCAGTGTGGTCTAAGAACATAAATGGATGAAGAGACTTCCACCTTTTCCTGTCTCTGCCACTTGATAGAGGCTGGGACTGGTCGCTGGTGAATCCCAGCTTGCTTTATCAAATGATCCTTGCCAGCTGGAGATTTTGTCTAGTTGCACATCGTTCTTTAAGTCTGAACAGAAACACTTCCCAGACTGTTTTATGTGAAGCCCAGTCGGCTGTTCTCGACTCGCGTAACTCATAGCTTTCCTGGAGCACCTGCAAAAGTTCAAGTGCTGTCTGCAAAAGTACCATGTCATGTCTTGCTGAAAAGCAGAACGCTTTGCTCTTTAGCTGGCCTTCTAGCGTGAGCTGACTCTCTGGATTTTGCTGTTACGAAGCTGACGAGAGCTGCAGTTAGCATATGATTTAATTGTCTTGAGCATCAGTCAAGAGAGAGTTGTAGATAGTTGATGTAATGATTTGGGAAATTGTGCTGTCGTTATTAATTATATAACTTGACCTCTAAAGGCTGGTGCGTTCGCTCATGGGGATCGGAGCATCTTATTTGTATCTGAAATTGGCTATTACCCTCTCTTTTCTTGGCAGCATATGGCAATGAGTCACTACTTATTTGTATTCTGCAGTTAGATCAATGCTTAAAACTGTGGTGGAATAGGCATAGAAATTCTGTGGAGATGGCCAGCTGCAAACCCCCACATCCGTATGCCTTCTGTTGCTGTGTTTCAGTAACTCAGATGACAACTTACTGAAGAACATAGAACTGTTTGACAAACTCTCTCTTCGATTCAACGGCAGAGTTCTTTTCATTAAAGATGTTATAGGGGATGAAATCTGCTGCTGGTCTTTCTATGGACAGGGTCGGAAACTCGCTGAAGTCTGCTGTACCTCTATAGTTTACGCTACAGAGAAGAAGCAAACTAAGGTAATGGAGTTTTACCCACCTGGCTCTTACGGTTTAAACAAAAAATGAGGTTAATGATACATTGCAGAAAGATACAGGCTTTGTGTAACTTAAGACAAATTGCCTGGGGCAAGTAATATCACTTGTTGGAAAAGCTCTGATACCGACTCTCTCGGGTACCAACTGGAGCTGATGGCCATTGACATCAGAGTTACTAGGACTGCTCGCTGCTTGGGGGCTGCAGCGTGAGCTGGTGCCTTGGTAAAAGCTGCTGCATACCAGATAAAATGCAGAGAGGACTGCATAGGGCGGCAGCTTTGGAGGGAGAGACTGGTAATTCTGAAAGCATGTGCCTTTTAGTGCTAGTTTCTCAAAGTCAATGGGCTTTGTGTCCCCAAAGCACATAAATGCCTTAAAAATCTGATTAAACAAAATAAAGATCTAATTCTGCTCCTAATTATGCCTACATAAGTTTACTTCACTGCAGTTACTTTGTACTGTGTTTCACTTGCACTGATGTAATCATGGTATGTAATTGGACTAAATGGTTTTGTCTGGGAGTATAGATTTCTCCAGAGTGTTGGAAAATATATGCCAAAAAGGAGGAGGCTGAAACTAATCTGTCCTAACCTGAATAACCAAAATGGATGGGATACAATTAATGAAATGGAAACTTGAGCTGAAACACAGTTTAGAAACGTGTTTTAATATTTTTGTGCTTTTATGTGCAAAGCCATAGAATATCCAATAGAAAAAAAAGTTCAGCAGAAGTGCAGATTCCCAATAATCAACTGCTCTGCAATTCCCCACGTTTCCAACTCTTCTTACAGTCTTCCCACCTCTGATCTTGCAAAGGCTACCTAAAGACTTGCATTCAAGCACAGTACATCCTGAAGAGATGAGTTATGTGCATGAAAACGTGGTAATGATTAGAGCAATCAGTTACAGAGTTTCCTGAACTTAAGGAGATGCAGAGGTGCAGGTAAGGTGAGCAGAGCCCAACGTATTAGCCCTGAAGAATCAGAAGTGCTGTATTCTGTTCTAAAACAATCTAAAAGAAGAGATGAGACAGGGGAGCTGGTGGTGGGCATAATCCTCTCTTAGGAACCGGACTGCTTTGTTCACCCTTCTTTCTTACCGTTGATTTGCTCTCTTTACAGCGTATGGCTTTTTATGGCTCAGGTGTCTTTATGTATTAGTACGTCACGTTATGTCCGGTCCTGTTGTCCTCGTAGATCAGGAAAGGACATGTGCTGGATTTTTTTTGTAGGTTGAATTCCCTGAGGCACGAATCTATGAGGAAACACTAAACGTCTTACTGTATGAAACACCGCGGGTTCCCGATAACTCTCTGCTGGAAGCAACGAGCAGGAGCCGAAGCCAGGCGTCTCACAGCGAGGATGATGAGGGTTTTGAACTTCGGGACCGAGTGCGCCGAATCCACGTGAAGAGATACAGCACCTACGATGACCGTCAGCTCGGCCACTAGCATCTCAGGCGAGGAGGAAGGGTTTGGTGTCAAGGCTGGTATCCATATCCTTGAGGGAGATCGGCAGTTAGGGTGGGATTAGATGGACTCTGTGAATCGATCTTCATTTGGCTTCTTGGCTCCTTAGAGAAGCAAATGGGCATTTGTGCGCACAAAGCAACGCTAAAGGCCAAGGGCTTTGAGAACTAAGATGTTAATTTTGCACCCTGTGCTTTAAATACAGACCAGCCCCCTTCTCATGCCACGTGGGGAATGGAATGCAGAACGCAGGTCGGGACAGTTCGTGATTGCTCTTGCATATCTAATGCCTTGCCAGGTTTCCTGCTTCCCGCGAGAAGTGCTGCTTTTCCTGGAGGAGGTGGGGTGTTTTGGAAAGCTGCTTCCAGATCCCTGCCCTTTTAGGAGTTTGCATAATGGAACTTCCAGTTTTTAAACCAAGATACTGAAGAAAGGGTGGAGAGAACTTGAACATGACCTACTCTTGGCAAACACTTCATCTGGTGTCAGGTGCACTGCACGTGTGATTTCTCCCACCTCTTGCCCCCAGTACACATACCAAGGTTTACTGTCTCAGTTTCAAACTCAGTAGCTCGAGGGCTCCTCCAAAGAAGTAAGAGCCCTTGTTCAGACTTGTGCTGGTGTCATCCTGCTCAGATGAGCAATGTCAATCTGGGAATCTCTTTCCTCCTGCGGCCCAGAAGTGCTGTTTGGTGTTAAGTTTCTGGAGCAGCAGGGGGAAACTGGCAGTGGCTGGGGAAGTACTGACTAGACAGTGTTTGACAAGGCCAGGTGATGTTCACCTACTGAAGAGTGAACTCAAGCTTTGTGTTCTGATTCCTTTCTAGAGCATAGAAGTTGAAGTGGAAAGAGAAGAATAGTCATAAAAAGCTTGTCCTAGCATGAAAGTGCAAGAGGCTTTGGACAGAGGAGAGAGGTAGTTTATACTTTTTTTTTTTTTTTCCTAAACTGAAATAATCACTTTTATTCCGAGTGTTTGGCTGGGTGCTACTTGTAGAGGGCCTCTCAGAAGGTCAGGGCTGCTCTGCAAATTGCGTCTCTGGAAACCGTTTCAAGTTTAGTACTAAAAGCTGTTGCTGTAGGTTCAAATGTTTGCTTGTATGTTTCAGCTGTAGGTGGCAGATTCAAATTTTATCACTGTCATAAGTAGTTATTTCTTGCTGGCTGTTCACTGGCAGTCACGGATGTGTGACAGCAGCAGAGCATGCTCCACAGCTGCTTTTGTCTTCCCATGTTGTACGTGAACACGGAAGCTTTGTATTGCACAACGGTTAGTCCTGAGCTGCTGTGACCAGTGCCAAATCTACCTGAAAGTTTTAAAGCAAATCACCACAGAAGCCTGATGAGAAAATAATCCCAAATGAATACAGTGCAGTCATAAGTAGAATTAAGATGGTAGATGGTTTGGTAGTAATAGAAGCAGGGGAGGGAACAAAAATAAGAAAAGTATTTTTCAACTCATTTATGCTTTTGAAAATGAAGTTGTTGGGGCTTGGGAAGAAAACACCAATGGCTGCAGACTTCCAGGATTTCATTGCCTGGCCAGGCCTCTGCATCTGGCAGGCACTCGCTTAATTCTCCTCACATTCAGGAAGTAGCATTGCCACAGCAGTGCACCTGCCTTTTTGTGAAAGGCCTCTTTAAAACTCTAACAACCTCTTTTCTTTTTATATTGCTTTCTGTAAGTTGTTTTCCAGCTGGTTTTTCTATTGTGCCAGTGAAAATACAGCAGCTGAGATTAGTTTTGACAAAGACTTACATGTTTTTTTTTCTTTAATTCTGCTAGAGTGTGACATGGGTTGTTTTGTGGGTTGGCTTGTTGTTTTCAGTTGTGGTTTGGGTTTTTTTAATCTTTTCCCTCTGCTGATACTATTTAAATTACACTGTGTTGGGTGATTTGAAGCTACCAGCAGAGCCTGCAGTGATAGGGTCTTTGTGCTGTGTACTTAATAGCTTCAGTTTATTTTCTTGTACTTTTTTTCATCTTGGAACAAACAAGACTGACATTTAAAATTCATGTGTGGCACTTCTGTGTAACGCTGGTAGCCTTGCAAAATTGTATTTAAAAAAAGTTATTAGGATAAAAACATCATCTTTGCATTTCTGTTCTCTGGGGAGTACGGGTATGGGAGGGAGTGTGTGAAAGAGGAGTGTCAGATCTGTGTGCTAGTCCAGAGGCTTTCATTCCATGGTTGGATGCTGTATTCCCAGGTTTCATATTGTGAATTATTACACCATAAGAAGCAGAGAAAAGCTTGTGTTTTGGTTTAGTTGGTTTACTTTTCCCTGTCTCCCATAGGCAACAAGTAGTATTAATTTACTATTTGAATTTGCATTAATTTAATCTTGGAAACAAACTGTTTTGAGAACCATCTGGGTTGTGAGAATCTTTTAAAAAGTGCAGAATAATTTCCTGGTGTATGTGGAGTACCAGCAAGAACTGTAAGCAGTGAGGAAGGTTTTCTAAATATGTACAGATACCCTTTTTATTTCACCTTCTTCTCCCATCCCCATTCATTCTGCCTTCTCTACCCCAAGTAGTACTGACCACAAAACATCTGCTGTTAGATTAAGATCTGACTAGAGCTGGAATGATGTTAAATGTTCTTTGTCCGCTGTGGGCAGCGAGTCGGTCGGTCTGTCGGCGTTATTCAGAGTGATAATCTAGCTGCATAAACACTCAAGTTCTGCCTGGTGGTCTTGCTGTTCTTTGTCCCGATAGGCTTTCTGGGATGTGGCCAGGAGATCCATCCCAGTTGAACACCTGTGGTCAGGTTTAACCGGCAGCTCTCCGGTTCCCTCCGCTGGTGGGCAGGTGGGAAAGGGAGAACACCGGGAGCTCCTCCATGGAGGTGTTCTGGGAGGTGTGCTACTGGGACACACACAAGGCTAAAATGATTGTAGTGATTGTAGGAGATCCCCTCCCGGGGCGGGGCCGCTGTGCTCGGGTTTCTGATAAACTCTGGAATGCCCGGTGTTGTTTCTTACCCGAGTGCTGACTTCAGTGAGTAAGTCTCACTAAGTCTGGATGTAGGCTCAGGGGTGCAGCCATCATGCAGTTCATGGATCTAACGTTTTTCTACTACAAGTGATAGAAAGCTGTATCTTCTCCCAAGAGTCCTGCTTGTCTGGAGCCGCTCCAGTACAGGATGTTAACTCGGTGTCCCTTCCACCAGAATCACGGCGCGCTGGTTTATACGGCCTTGGTGCTACCAGGTTCTAATAATTCCAAATACTGTAGTTCTGATGTAACACATGCTTTGTATTCTCATCTTAATCATCCTTTGCTTATTTAAAGGCTATAAATTGTTATGACAAGAACATTCTAGAAAGTATTTTTACAATCTGGTGTAGTGGGGAAAAGGCAGCACTGATAAGGATAATGCAATTTTGAACTGCAGCATTTATTTGTAGCAAGTGGTCTGCTTCAAGAGAAAGCCAACAGCTGGCCTTCCTGAGGATCTTCTCTGCTGGCTTTAGACATCACGAATTATGATCCCTATCAAGACAATATAGATTTCTAATTCTGTGTGTTTTGTCTGCAAGTTAAGAGACTTGTCATGGCTTCCTACCCAGCCCACTGCCAATGGGGGTGCTACTGATGTGCCTGAGAATTTATAGTAGCCTTTAGGAGGAAGAAATGCCTTTTGCCTCCCTGGTAACGTATGAATCCTAACCTCACTGGCTAGCCTTCATGAGCTGCTGGAGCTCCTTTTGAAACTGTACTGTCCTCTTCGCTCCTAAATTCACATGAACTTGTGCACGTTCAAATAGTATGTTAACAGGCTGAATGAAAGGAGGACGTTAAGGGAGTCACAAGGACTGCAATACAGGGCAGCATGTTTCTGTAATGGGGTCCTCACATGCTGCAAGCAGCCTCGCTCTTTCTGCAGAGTAGGGGACTTGGTGCCTGGAGTGAATGTCTCGTGTTCAGCAGCTTTGCAGTATCCGTGTTAATTAGGCAATAATGTCAGAAGAGAGAGTTCTGCAGGGTAGCAGCCTCCGACTGCGTGATAAATGCTGAGACAAAACTAAATGTTTAACCTTCACCTTGACATTTAGTTTTTGGAACAGGAGACATTCATCCTATCGTAATGTTCCGTTATGGCGACTTTTTATCTCTTGAGCTTCTTGGTTAAAATACAAAAGAACTGACTGAGAGTGGGAAGGTGTTGGAGGGACCGATCCCGGGGTGTTACTGAAAAGCTGCATTCTGCTTGGAACGGGCAGGGCTTTCTGTGGTTTTGATCAGGTTGGTTTTTTTTGTTTGGTTTTTTTTTTTTTTTTTTTTAATTTTCAGACACAATTCACTCTAGGAAATACTAATGAATTTTATCTTAACTGAATGTGTCTGCCCCGCAGTCCCTGTCTTACACCATTAGACTATATCCTCCGCCAATCCTTGGTATCCAATCTTTACAGCCAAATTTCACACCATCCGGGCTGTGGGGACAGCTGAGTGGGCAAGAGTCCTGTTGCCAGCCTTGCCAGGACGCAGTGATGTGCAGCAAGGAGGCTTTTCTGTATGTGCAGAATTTTTCCTCATCTGTCATAAAATGGTGGTAAGACCCTCGTCTACCTCAGAGGGACATTGAAGCTTAGTTTGTTTAATAATAGTAAAGGACTTTGGATTTCTGTAATACTTTATATCCAGAGGACAGCAAATATGATTGCTGATCTCATCTGAGCTGACATGCTGTGATCAAGCTGTTTTCTTAGAGCATCAGGCTTTGTTTTTATTTCTATGTCTAGGGATCAGCCTTATGGATAGAATAGTTAATGCAGTAACATATTAGCTATTGATTAGTCTTTCCTTTTATCAGTGCATTAAATGGAAATGGAACACTAATTTTTAATAAAGTATTATATTTTGTCTCCTGTGATTTTTCTCCAGCACCAGAACTTTTTATTCACCCCGTTGGTCTCTGCGCTTTCCTTCTTTGCTGCTGTTACCCTGCCTTTTGAGCTGGGGGGTTGGTGGGTTTGGTTTTTATTTTTTGTGTCCTCTGCAAAAGTATCTGGATGTCTTTGAAAGAAGCTGGGTACTCCTGTTTGGAAAGGTGGGAAACCACTCTCTGAACTGTGGCTTCTCATGCACGCTGGCTCTTCTCTCCCGCAGTTGCGCTGCTCAGAGGTGGTTTCCCTGGAAGGGAGGTGTTCCTACCCTGACTGCCGTTGTAGGGGAGCCTGGAGAAGCAGCCTGCCTGGATTCAGCCTGCGGGGACAGCTGGTTCTTGTGCCTGGGTGATGCGATTGTCTCCTCTCTCTGCGGCCTCTGTCAAAAGTGGACCAACTCTTCTTTTTCCCTTTGCTGGTGGCAGTAGCGGGGTCTGTCCCGCAGCTCCTGGCTGTGCTACTCCCTCGGGAGCTCACCTGTAGCCCTCTGATCCTGTGGCTCCTCTTCCTCTGCAGCCGCGGCCAGGGCAGGATGCTGGGTGATGAAGTGTCCTGCGGGAGCCCGGCCCGAGCGAGCGGTTCCTGGGCTCCCGGTAGGGCCTGGCACAGCGCTGTCTTCTCGCCCAGAGGGGAGCGAGGCCAGCCCCGTAAGGTGTTTGCTCTTTGAGGGGAAAACAGGGCACTAAGCACCCGAAAAAGCAGCTTAACGCGTCACTGTCCTGATGCTTCCCCCCTTCCCCTCTCTAGGGGAGCCCGTGGGCCGCCGCTGCGCTCGGGGGCAGCTCGGAGCGCCGGGCCGGGGCCGGGGCCGGGGCCGGGGCCGCCTCAGGGCCTCGCGTCCCCGCGGCGCGGGCGGGTTCCCGGCCCCGCCCCCCGCGCGGTTGCCATGGAGATCCCTCCCGCAGCCGGGGCGGTGGCGGCGCGTGCGGCCCCGCCCCCCGGCGTGACGTCAGCGGCCGCGGCGGAAGATGGCGGCAGAGCCGCGCCGGGCCCCGCAGCCTTCCCGCGCTCGGCCGGGCGGCGCGAAGCCTTCGCCCCGCGGGCGCTGCCGTGGGGGTGCCGACGGGCGGCTCTGAGCGCGGGGCGCGGCGGGCGGCGCCGCTCCCCGCTCCGCCATGAGCTGCTCGGCGGACGCCGTGAAGGAAAAGCTGCTGTGGAACGTGAAGAAGGAGGTGAGCGGGGAGGAGGGCGGCGGGCGGGCGGTCTCCCTGGTGCGGCCGGGGCCGAGAGGCGGACAGAGCCCCACGCTCCTGGCGGCGGAGCGTCCCCCGGGGTCCTAGCCCGGGGAGGGCTGCCGGGCCTGGGTCCCTCCTG
The DNA here is from genome assembly GCA_024611175.1 of Megaceryle torquata. NCBI lineage: Eukaryota > Metazoa > Chordata > Aves > Coraciiformes > Cerylidae > Megaceryle > Megaceryle torquata. The sequence goes on along the minus strand of JANIJG010024185.1, from coordinate 98,015 downwards.
CTCGGCGTCCCGCGGCGGGCGGGGGTCGGCAACGGGCGGCGGAACCTCCCGCCCGGTGGGTTGTTCAGCCTCGGGCAACAGGGCCGGCGGAGTTTGCCCGGAGTGAATGCGGAGCCTGCGGTCAGCGGTGAACGGGCAGCGGCAGGGTTCGCTCGGCTGCAGCTGTTGAACCGGTTCCTTCCCGTGCCGCTGCTGCAGAGCGAGCGCCCTGCCCCTGATGGAGAGGAGCGGCTCTGCCTCCTTGCTCAGCCGGGACCTGCGGGTTGACGCTTTCACGCTGCTCCAGAAACATTTCCGTGCTTTTCCTGTTTTTCCCCAAGCGTTGCTCTGTGGGTTGCTGTGTCCTGCCCTTCAGCAGGCGGTGGCTGCGTTCGATGTGCGTTCTCGGTGCTCTGAGATGAGCTCCCCGTCCCGGCTCCCTTTCCCTGGGGTCACGTTTCCTTTATTACTCATTTTCTTTACTAACTTTTCCTTAGCTGTGATTTTTGGAGGAAAATCTGTGGCAAAGCCAGTCTTAAGGTAGCTGCGGGTAAAGCAAGTGGGCTCCGCGGGGCCAGGGCCCTGGCTGTGGCACCTGAGCCTGGGGAAGGGGCTGAGCGGGGGGGGGGTGGGTTAATTTGGGTGGTGGTTCTTACAAACAGCCGTGTGACGTTTACGTGCCGGGGGGATCTGAGGTCTCTTGGTGGATAAACTACCAAACGCCCTGTGCCCGAGCGGGGCCAGTGGCACTTGATCACACTTGGACTGGTGGTGCTTCAGTCATCACAGAGAGATGCTGGTACCTGGTGGGCCGTGCCCAGCAGCACAGAGCTCCTCCGGGGCTTTGCACTCGGGCGGAGGGGCTCATACCACAGAGAAGCGCGGAGACTGGGTGCTCTGGCGGTGGTGTGAGTGTGCCTTGGTCTAAGAGCACCTTGGTGACCCCACTGCAGGTGGAACTGCCAGCTTAGCGAGCGGCCACCTCTCCCTCGTACGGCCGAGCACCATGCTTTGCACTTTTGTGGCATGGCCTGTGTAAGAGCTGGGTGTAGCTGCCTGTTCCTGCCCGGGAGCTAGGTGAAGATGTAACGCTTATCCATCACAGCAATAAATACCATTTTGAAAAGCTTACTATCCTCTTGCTCCTTCTCCTCCCTCAGTTCGCAGCTGGGGAAGTTAGAAGCAGCCAGACAGCAGGACTCAATAAAGCTCAGAGAAGCTGTGGCTACAGCCAAGGTCCCTGGGCCCGAATCTGGTGTCCTGACGCTTGTTAGTGTTGAAACCAGAACGTCAGATGCTTCAGTCGGTGTAGGTTGGCTGGAAGCGGTGGAGTAGGGGTAGACGCACAAAGAATGGTCTATACGCGGGTTGTAGGACCGTGTCCCAGAGTGACCCAGCCAGCACCTGGCTGCTGGGCTCCGAGCAGGGGCTCCCTGTTCTCGCTCACCTGCCAAACGCTGCGGCTTCGTGCGGCCGTGAACCTGCCCCTTCCTTTGGACATTTTAGCTTGAACTAGGACCTATGAGCCAAGGCGGTGCGAGGCTTGGTGTAGGAGTGCATGTGCACTTGCTCTCCTGGGTTCATGCTTAAGTATATAAACACATTTGAGAAACGTTTCCCAGCTCTGAAGGTTGCACTCTAGTGCTAATGTATGAGATTGAAAGTGAAGTGGATTTTCGTGATCCAAGCCAGCTCGAGCCAAGGAGAGCAAGTGGTATATAATTAAAAAATCCGAGGCTGATTTGTTTTTAAAGTCTCTAGAATGTTTTTAATTGGGCTCTAGCTTTTAAATCACTTGAGTAATGCTTGAAAGTGTTATTTCTACTGCCTGTGTCATCTGCTTTTTTGTTTTGTCTTTGATTTGGTTTCTTCTCCTCATCCTCACAAATGCTCTCTTAGAGGACTTGTGCTGGCTTGGCTCTTTGGGGCTTTCCCAGGGCTTTCCATCCTAAAACAGTCCCGAGGGCTTTTAGGTGCTTGTGCGCACGTTGAGGTAACTAACACCTCCTGCACTGCACAGACGTGGAGAGGGGGGCCCTTCTGCTCTCCTTGAGACAGAAGATATCAGGAGACCGTCAGAGACACTGACATTTTATGTTTTCTTTTAAATAGTCAGTGGAGCCGGGAATTGAAGGCAGACCACGAGTACATCACCTACCAGATCACGCTGGCCTTAATGATCGTAATTAACTTTTTCTGGTATAATTTTCAACCTCATTCTTCTATTCCATGTGACTTCGTACAGCCAGCTACACCTGCCTGCACGTTGTGTGGGGGTGATCTGGTTTTGGAAAGTTGACTAGTCCGTGTCCATTCTCAAAGCGATCGTTCCTTTCCCTTCTCCTTTAGCCCAGGATCTTCTTCCCACTGATTTATTTTCACGTAACCTCCAAGTGTTACGTGAGTTGAGAGAAAACCAGATCTTTCTGCCTGTTGTTTACACCAAGCCTATTAAAGTTCAGTTGTCTTTGCAAAATACATAATTTTGTCTCCAAACTCTCTTGGTGCAAAGTGCTTTTTGCTGAGAGGGAGAGGCAAAATAAAATAAAAACTTCTGTATTTTTCCTTTGGGAAAACGTAATGTTGTTTGCTTTTTCTCAGATGGATTTTCAATTCCCACTGGTAAAGAATGTATTTTGTTGGCTCTAATAGAAAGGAGGACATGTAATGTGTTGTGAAAATTTAACTCTACGGGGATTCATGCTGAGGCTGCTTATAAGTTCGCGTTTCAAACATTTATCTCTCTCTGCAGGAAAATCTGTTGTGACAGCAGACTCATGAAATGGGCTTTTCTCTGGCCGTTTCCTTTCACCCACCGAAATGGATGTTTCTCGCCATTGCTGGATTTGAACACAGCACTCTCAAGCTGTGAAACAAACAGGATAACAATAACCTTAGCAGTTTCAGCCTGAAAAATTTCAGAGCGCTTCAGAAATGCAATTGCTCGTTGTACATCTAAAAAGCAGCCACTTCTGAGCACAAATATAGCACTGATTTAACAGCTTCTATTTACGGCACCCAGTGTTTCATCGAGAGTGACAGAGTCAGTGCAGCGGGAGCGGTCAGTACATGAGATGAGCAGTAACTACGCAGGCTAAAGCAGTCAGGAATGCTGCACATAAGGTTCTCTCCTTCGAGGAAAAAAAATACTGTGGGTTTTAACTGTGGTCCTGGATGTTCCAGTATTTATGAGCACTGCTCTCTGCCTCTGACGCTGCATTGTCCCCGTGGTGCTTCTCCAGCGTCCCACCATGACGCATGGTTGGGGAAAGCACTGCAACGTGTCCTCTGAAAGAGCGGTGCTGGTTTGAAAGGTCGTTCCTACCCCGGGAGGTTGCAGATATGTTGAGATGTGCTGGGTGAGCCCTGGTCAGAAATCCATCGTTGTGGCAGTTTAGCAGCGTTGCATTAAGTCTGGTTCCCTGGAGCAGACCAAAGGACGGAGAGGGCAATACCCACGGGTCTCTTCCAGCCCTGTGCTTGTACATAAAGCAGTATACAGTCAGTGTATGTTGTGTTCTAGTGGTCTTTGTTTTCTTGATCTCTCTTATACCAGCAGGTTGCTGCAAAATTGTTTATTCCATTTTTAAAGCTTCCTTATAATGAAAATTTTAAAATGAAGAATAAAGGTGTTTTTCTTTGGTGAAACGTTAAATAATCTGTGTTTTCTGAGCCGTGTTCAGTGTTTGACTGCTGCTGAAATTTGGCCACTGTAGGATGTAGGAGAAAGTCAGAGCAGGGATCCATTATAACGCTGTGCAGATGCTGTCCAGCTTCTGTTCGAGGAGCTTGCTTTGCTGCGCCTGGATGATGCTGCCACCAGGGTGTTCTGCCCTCCTCGAATGCCAGGATCTTTACTTGGGTAGGCAGAGCTTTCCCATCCTTGCTGTCCCGTGGTTGGTGAACGTGGTGCACACGGGGCCTGTTTCCTTTCCCAGGGAGAGCAGAACATCTGCGGCTGTCGCTGAGGCCGCGCGAAGCTCTCCGTGACTCCCTTGGTGCAGGGCCACTCCTGGTTCATGGAGAGAGCCAAACGCCAGAAGCTGATGCTCTCACTGCTTTTGTGTGAGCTTGTGCCACCCGGCGGGCGAGGAGCAGCCTGGAGTAAACCCTGTATTGATCTTACAGAGGTGGCACAGAGAGCAGGAGGGGTGCTTCCAAGGCAGTGCCCCCCGGTTCAGTAGGTTTCTTCACCGCTGCAGGTGGATGGGTGAATGTTGGGGTCGGGCTGTTGATCTTTCTTTTAATGAGATTAATTTCCAGCTTGGTCAGGTCCACCAGCATCTACAAGCGGGTGACTGTGTAGGCTTGTGCTCGGAAAGCTTCACTGCCGAGTGTCTCCCCAGAAGTCATACAGCAGCATAATTCTTTGCAAAGAGAGCTGTACAGAATTGGGGGGGGGGGGGCAGGGCTTATGTTTCATTTGATCAGAAGCGTTTGATTTAGCTCCTTGCCTGGAGCATCCCTGAATTACGTGGCAGCGAGGAATGACGTGGGGTTGAAAAACACTGCATTCCATCTTTTGAATCTTCACATCTGCTGTCTGTGCCTTGAAAATGTTTTCTAATAACGCTCACTGACTCTCCAGAAAATGTGCCGGGGCTGCTCTGTGTTTGGTGGTGGTTGGGAACAGGCACTGGTTGCCTGGTCTGCTCTGGCCTGCTTTGCTCTAGGGGTCCTGGATTCAAAGTCTGCTGGTAGGGTGACCGTATGGTGCTGCCGTATAAAAGTAGGATTGATTATTGCAGCTGAAAACTTTCTTTCCGATTTTGTATACACTTTAAATTTGTTGTTCTTGGGTTACAGACTGGGATCTTAACAACACATGGAGCAACTAATAACTGGGACATGCCTGGGAAATGTGGTTGGCCCATAAGCTCCAGAGCTCTTGCTCCTAATAAATGGATTTTTCTTCCTCCCTGTCGTCAGGAGTTGAATTCTAGTTACTGCTCTCTGGGGAGCTGAGGCTGAAGTCGCAGTCTGCAGTCCAGAGGACTTCATGGTGCCTGTATTCATGTCTGAGCTTGAGCCACATGTGCACGACTTGCCCTGGCGCAGCTCTCTCTTCTGTCCACCCAGTGCTAACGGTGCTCCAGGTACCTTGTCCCTTTAGTAAATCAGGTCTTTCATTTGGTAGATTAAATTCAGTTTTCATCCAGTGAAATGGGAACAGCTTGCAAAGGTGGGTCACTGTCCCTCTTTCCCAGAGGGGTCGGCCAAGGCACAGGGGTGAGTTGGCTTGGCGGCAGTGGATGGCACAGTCTCTGTGCTTCCTTTCTTGTGCATCTCTTTCTTGACATCCCTGTCCTCCTCCAGCTGCTTTACTGTAAGGTCCAAAGTTCTCATAGCCATGTCAGAAACGCCACAGAAAAGAAACAAATTGCCTTGTTAAGAGTTTATATTGTCAAGCCTGGCTGTGTGAACAGTGAGCCAGGTGTTGTAAAGTGCAAAATATTTGCTTTGAACCTCTCAGATATAAAAAATGTTTTACTTTCAAAGCCTCTTACATCTTTGCTTCCTCCCCTCCCACGTTTTCTTTGCGTCGCAGAGGGCTTTTGTTTGATAAAAAGCCCAAATTCTGTAGGATCAACTTGATGAAGAATTTGGGGTGAGGAGAACACTGCGTGTTGAAAGGCTTGTGCAGCAAGTGCCAGAGCTGCAGGCTGCTGCCAGCCGGGGCGGGGGTGTAGGAGTGGGCACGGAGGCCTCAAGATGCTTACTGGGGGAGAGCGTGCTTGATTCCACCACCCAGAACTGGCCTTGCGAATGATCTCGCTGGAGGAGGAAGCCCTCCAAACCGGAGAAGACACCTTCCCAGGCAGCTGCCACCTCATCACCGCAGCGGTGCAAGGCCAGCGCCCAGCGCCGGGGAGCGTTGCACCCGCAGCTTCCCCTTCCAGCGCTGAGGGGGAAGGTTTACAACCTTTGGACCTGTCCGTGTGCCGCTGCCTCTGGGCGGTAACGCAGGGAGCTGTACGCTGGTTATCTCGGGTGCCAGGGAGAGTGGAGCGCGCGGTGCCAGCCCCACAGAGAAGCGTGGGTGGAGGTCTCTCGGGTCCGGCCTGCGGTGGGCTGGGGGTGACCAGTGCCGTGCAGCTCGCGCTGGCACTTGGCTCAGACGTGCTGCTGAGCTTGGTGGTGAAGAGCAGCCCCATGGTGACCGCCTGTCAGATAACTCATGTTTTGTTGGATTCTACGACTGATGAAAATTGGTTTGGGGGGTTTTATTGTTTTGTTTTGGTTTTTTTTCTTTTTTTTTTTTAAATGTTAATGTTTAAACGTTAAATGTTTAATTTTTCTGCCCCAGTAGCACTTGCACATACTGAAAATGCTGTGAGATTCATTTAGGCACTGTCCTGACCCTGTAACTATAGCTCACAAATTAGAGAAGCCAAAAATGATGGTGGAGTTTTATCTGGAAAAGCAACTGCTCCGTAGCCAGGGAGAAATGAGTGTCTGGCAGATGAGTTGGCTGAGGCAAATAGGTTTCATCTGGTGTCAGGCTGAGGAAGCCACTGGGGGAGGAATAAGCTAGCAGATGAGTGGAGGGTAACTGCAGCCTCTCTTCAAGAGCCTAATTACAAGATTTGTCTGTTTTCTTCCTTAATTTTTGAATTTTCCCTTAATTAATCTGCAGTTGATTCCCTCTGGAGTTTGACACATTCGCCTTGAAACTTTGTTTCAAATCAGCAAGAAGTGTGAAAAATGTAATTTAATTTGCTGTGGTTGTTAAATTGTGTCTAGAGGTGAAAACTGAAGGCACTGTCTCCTCCATGGGCACGATGGTATTTTTGTGTCTGGTGCAGCAGAGCTTCGAGAACATAATTCGTAATTATGTCCCTGAACAGGACAGGTTGCTGTAAACCTCTCTTGAGATGTCCATCTTTGTAGCTCAGGGATTCTTTGTCCTCAAAAAAACCCAGAAGGCCCCAAGTGGGAAGAGGACATGGCAACGCGTGATCCTGTTCCATGAGCAGAAACAACTGTTCGCGGTATGCAAAGTTTTGCACAGTCCTTTGGTGCTTCTGCTGAAGAAGTTCTCCAGGGGTTGCTCTGAAATAACTTGGCCTTTTATCAGGGCACACCCCAAACAGACCTGTCCTTATTCTACTGGAGGTTCCCCCCTCCCATGAAAAGCTCCTCAGGGTTGTTCTTCCTTTCCCTCCTTAAGTGCTTCTATCCTCCCTTCGTTGCAAAATGCAACTGATGTGAGCTGATAGTCTTTTGGTGATGTGGAAAGGGCAAGGAGAGGTTGAAACTGAAGCTCCCAAGTGGAGTGGTGGTTTGTGTTGGGCTCTCACAGTCACTTCTTTCTGTTTATTTCAGGTGAAGCAGATCATGGAAGAAGCTGTCACACGGAAATTTGTACATGAAGACAGCAGTCACATCATCGCCTTATGTGGTAAATGACACACAAAAGAGCTAACACTGCATAATCTTTTCCTATAAAAACGTATGTTCTTTGCCATCAAAGGTAAATGCAGGGGTTTAAATTTTAGAAGTCGTGGAGTTCAGTGTTTGTGCTGAGATGATGGAGTGAAACAGCTCCTGTGTGGGTGGTTGGATAACGGGTGAGATGATGCTGAATGCTCAGCGGAGGTCAGCTTCCAAAAGTCCTCACCAAGTTCTTCTTTGGAGACTTAACCACTTCATTCAGTGCCTGAGAGGGAGCTGTTGAACGCTGGTTCAACAGTTCTGAAATCTAGCCCATAATTTAGCAGGGCCAATAAACATTTAACACTATTCATCACACTTCGGTGTGTGGAGAAACATCACAGCAAGATACTGCTGAGAAGTGAAGTGATGTACAACTGCAAATATGTGCTCTGGCCCGCGAGTCCTTGGCTGCTTTCTCTTCGTGCTTCACACTGAAGCCTTAACTGGGAGCGATGCTGAGAATGACTGGAGAACAGCCATCCTCTAAACCCTTCTGGATTTCACAGAATGGAGCATTTGCGGCCAAGCGTACCCAGTTGGAGTTGATGACAGTGAAGAGGTTGAGAGGAGTGGAAGTTAGATTTGGCTTTGGAGATAAGTGGACTGTTTAGACAAAGAGGTATTGACACGTTACTGAAAGCCACAGTTGGTTACTACCTTTGCCAGTCACAGCACTGAAATTGCACCTTGGTCCTCTGTGCGTGGTCACGGTGCATGCAGGGCTAATCCTTCACTAGCCTGCTTGCTGTTGCCAAGTTATCTTCTCCATACAGCTGAGGAGAATTTATTCATCCCTCCACATTCTGTGCAGGAATGCCAGATTTGGCCGTGCTTTCCGACTGATGTTTTATTGCTGTTAACAGACACTGTGGCTGTTTCCTTCTCTTTGCTTGTGGTTATGTTAGATATTCCCCTTTTATCTCCCACATATTTGTACCATACAGAGGAGAAGTAACGGAGGAAAGTGGTTCCAAGAAAGGAGCAGGTAGAGGACCCCTCTGCCACAGGCTGCCTCGACGTGTTTGATCTGGAGAGCTCCCAGTGCTGTGTCCGTGCTCTCTGTGACGTTCTGTTCTGTCAGGCATTGCTGCAGTGTTGATGTAAAGGGGAGTGGGGTGGCAGCTATTCCTGTCAGAATCTGCTCGGCCAAAAGTAGGAGTACTGTAAAATCTTCATAATATTTTTCCCTTCCTCCCACTGTGATTCCAGTTGGTTTTGTGTTCTGAATTCTGCAGGGTCTGAAGAACTGGTAACTCTTCCGTGAGCTGCCTTATTATTTATTGCCCAGCAATCCTGCCTATCCTAAGGAGTATTCCAACCTGCTTAGAATGTAGGACTTGTTTAAGTCTACACCAGAAGTAGGTGAAGCTGAAGGGTCTGCTCTCACTTCAGCTAATTGAATGGAGAAACTGTTTGCAGTGGATTTGACTAACAGCTCCTGGCTGGGGCTCTCCTGTGTGTGCAGTTCTCTTCCCTCCCCAACTTTGGTTTCATGTGCCTCTTCAGGAGGTTTTTCCCTTTTATTTAAAATTAGATTGGCTCAGTACATGAGTCACTTTCAGTGAATCTTTGTTATAAATATAGAAATCTTGTGAATCATTTTACTCTCCTGCAAGGCTGAGTTTCTTAAATACACGGTAGCTGATTTTCAGGGCCTGTCTGCATCAGTCACTGAAAATTTCCTAGTTCTCCTAGGCCCCAAATGGCTGAAGGTGACAACTAAGTAGTGTGTGCCACTTCTCCGCCACCCTTAGCTGCCTCTCCATTACATCACACGGGGTTTGTAAGGATAACAAACTCTGAGGCTGAGGTGACAGACTCAGCACTCACTGCTCAGCCCCATGCTGGACTTCAGCAGCTCTGAGCAGAGCTCAGGTGCATCATCTCTTAAGCAGGAGGAAGTGGGTTTTTTTGTGTGTGTAGGATCACTGCAGGGCTTTGAGCCTGAATGGGTTTCCTCACAGTCTGGTTAGCCCTTGAAATGTGTCCCTGTGGTCCTGGATTCCGTCCGTAGGATGCAGTTGGACAGAAGAGCAGTTTGTGTTGTGTAGGATTCACCTGCAAATCTGAAGGAGCTTATATGGGATTTGATCCTATGGAGATGTGTTGGTATCCAGTGGGTAGGAGAGCCCCTTTCCTGCCCCAAGGTCAGCCTGAGACCACACAAAACATGTATTGAGAGAGGAGACCCCCTGTCAGCACTACCTGTCTAACGCTGAGCGCAGAGGATGAAGCAGGGAGCTCACCTTTGCAAGCTCCTGAAGGAAATGCTGTTCTCGGGACCAGGGCAGCTCCACACCACCACTGCTGGTTCCTGGAGGAATAATCCCGCTGTGCATGTTGATTCTGCTCAGCCGGTGGGAGACACTTGTTGTGACCACAGTGACTCTGCTCGCAGTCTGCAGTCCTGGGCTGTGTGATCTGGGAGAAGGAAAGCAGTGCTGCCGGTTTCATCCTGGTGGGGAAGCAGTGGGTGCAGATGGGTTTGTATTTGTTCTCAACCCAGTTTATAACCTAGTTACATTCCAGTTGCTCTTTCATCCTGTCTGGCTTCTAAACGATCTCGGTGACTGGGAGCCACGGGATCGGTTTGGGCTGTGTGCAGTGTGCCTAATCTGTGCCACCTTGGGAGAAAAATTCCAGATTCCTTTGGGCTCCGGGTTGCTGTGGAGTGAATTTCCCCAGTGTTGTGTTGTCACTCAGTACAATGAAGTGGCGCAAGCCCTCTGGATGTTCAGAACATCTTTAGTGGACAGGCGTTTCTGTTAGAAACTGGATGTGGATGATTTCAGCCTGGGTTATCTGGTGGCGTTTCCTTGGTAACGGGAGCTGACATCGCCTGACGTAGGGACCGTGCCTTGCTGGTTCAGTGAGTGCCACCTCTGCGGGCCAGGGAGAACGCTGCCACTCCTCCTGCATCCATCCCTTCACCCGCTCCCCTGCAGGTTTCGTGGCTGGCCATGTTCTCGCCAGACGTGCTAGCCCTTCCCAGCCTCTCCGCTTCACTCGATTTACCCCGGTCTCAGTCGCCGTCCTCCACTTCAGAGGCACTTGGAAGTATTTGTCTTTCCTTACCTCAGTGTTCTTTAATTGTCTTTGCCTTCCACATCTGTTCTAAAGCTGTGTTTTATCAAGAGCAGACTTACAGACTGGAAACCTTTTCCAACTTTTAAACCCAAGCAGAAAATTTGCTATTTCTGAATGTTAAGTTACTGTTCTGTCTTGACAGATTTATTGAGACTATTCAGTGTAAAACCTATAGGTCCATGTGCTGGTCCATTCCAGACTGGATGAGCAGAGAGGAGGAACAGGGAGCCTCTCCTGTGACAGGAGGCCACAGAGCTTGGCTTGCTCAGCCTGGGAGACAAGCCAGTCCCCTTGACCGAGCTCTGTTAGCCTCCGGTTGTGTTGTTCCCATTTCCATTATGCATATTTCATTTCTTCTTAACTGATTAACATAACTGGTTGTTTTGTTTTGGTTTTTGGTTGGTTGGTTGGTTTGGGGTTTTTTATTTTTTGTCTGGGTAAAGCTGTGTTTAAATAGCACAGATCTAAAAAAAGAAAACCAAAATCCATGCCACGATTTGTCCATTAATGCCCTGGGAAAGGTGATAGGGTTGGAGTGCAGAGCTGGATGTGAAGGTTAAACAGAGGTGTGTGTGTTACCTGTGCCTGGCTTTAGCCATGCCTGCAGCCCTTGAAACAAGAGCAGGATGTGGTCACTGCTCGGGGGCAGCTGGTGCCACGATGAGTTCCCATCAGAAGCAGTCCTTCGAGCGGTGCTCTTTCTCCCTGCGCATCAGACGCTGGAGATGGCCTCGCGGCTCTCGGCTGACATCTGCCATCCAAAGCACGCAGGTCCTTGCCTGAACACGAGCCCGTGCCGCCTTGCCCAGCTGCCAGTCTGGTCTCCTCGGGAAGCAGCTGCCTGCGAAGCCTTTGGTAGTCGCTGGGTGCAGTGGTAGAGGAGGTGGATGGGTGAGGAGATCCATGTGTGCACCTAGGCTTGGGTAGTCACCAGTCTAGGATGTTTCCTTCTTGGAAAATAAGTAGAGGGAAATGTTAGTTGGAATAGCTCTGCGTCAGTCAGCAGCTCCTCACAGCGAAAGGACTGGCAAATTCTGAGGAAGAGTGGTTCTTGGGCCCCGTTAACATGTAGAACCAATTCAGTACATGACATGATTGCAGTTAACCGGGAAAACACGTGCTAAGATTGGACTTCCTATCAAACCATTTAACAGTCACTTCCCAGCCTTAATTAGGTGTCTCACAGCTTCCTAAAGCGGATGAGTTCATTGTGGAGGTGGAAGACAATAGGAAAGCAATTGTGTGGCTGGATTTTGTGGAGCTTACTGTGAGATCAATTAAGATCTTAAGCTTCAAGGTCTGAAAGTGTTTGTAGGAATACAACAAATAGCTTCAGCTGAAATCAGGGGAATGTCTCTGTTGAAGCTGGCAGTGGAAAACCAGGAAACCTTTGCACACAGATATGGCTGGGGGCTCCTCTAGACCATGTACCCGGGGCACCTCCGGGACAGGTAGCGTGTCTGAGCTGCTGGAGCGCCTGATAGCACTGGTTAGGAATCTAAGCTGCTAACGTACAGGGTTAACCACAGAAACATGGTTAGTCGTGGGACTGTTTTCTTTGTTGGTCTTGTGATGACTTGTTATCCCATTTTGCACAAAGTTAATTGTGTTTGAAAGCGAAGATCTAATTAGGAACCACTGATTGCATGACGCTGGAGCGCCTGTTCTGCTTTTCCTTGTTCAGGACCTGAAATCCAAGCAATTACCAGAGTCACCAAACGTCACGATTGCCAGCCCCAAGCAATGAAAAATCATGAGTCAGAAGTCTTTCCCTTCATGGCTCTAAATAACAAGACTGGATTAAAGTTCATGACAGGAAAATTAAAGTGAATTGAGGAATAGAAATTTATTTCTTAAATACATCTTAATACAAATTCTTAACATTTCTTAACGTATTTCTTACGTACTATCCAGAGATTCTTATCCAGTGGCATGCTTCAAGGTGGTAGAGCTTTTGGAAGAATATCAAATATCCACAGACTTGCATTCAAATTGTGGAAGGCGGCAATGAGGGAAAATCTTCTTTGTTTTTAAGGTGAGAAGCTCATTCCTGATAGAAGCCTTTTTCTCTGCCTCCTATTTGAAGTATGGCCACAAAGTGTTAATGGATGAAGGGAACAGGAGATTGATTTGGAGCTAGTCTGGACCTCATTCCAACCAAAACGATTCTGTGATTCTATTTTTGGAGTGTCCTGAGTGTCCACACAACAGGCTGTTCCCATCAATTTCCGCTGGCTTTCCAGCCTTCCAGTTCCTCTGAAAGCAGCCCCATTAGGAAGAGGTGCCTTATGCTTTGGGGTCTTTAGGTGATTCTCTTGAGGTTTCTAAATAGCACAGTGTTCCTAGGCTTGTCAAAAAAAAAAAGTAACAATTCAGCTACTTCTCTTTTTTTCCTTGCCTGACAGAAATATATCTTCGGAGAAATAGCTGTAAATAACCATTGTCCAAACAGACAGTTGAGTTCTTTTGCCTTTCTACTCTTGGCATTGATATTTTTAAAAATGTAGTTAATCTGCTGTGGAAACTCAGGTCTCATAAACAAAATATGAGCCTCTCTGTATTACTGCTCCTCTTTGGAAAACAAATGGAACGTTTTCAGTGATGAATAATGCTTATAAAACAGTTTACAGAGATTCTGCCTCGCTTCATAAACACTTTAGCCTGAAGAAAGTACCAGAGAAGATCATAACTGTGGGGAGGCAAATGTTTTTTTCACACAAAAGGTTTTTGATTGTGCTCCAAAGATGACTGCTTTAATGAGTGGCGTGCTATGGGGGGGCAGTAAGGGAGTCAATGATAGTCTGATGTGAACTCAAACAGTTCTGAACCGCACTTTTGTTTTAGTTTGAGAACTGAAATATAATGTCTCATGCTTTTTAGAGCACTCTGCCACACATTTTGCTTTAGTCCTGGGCCATCAAATTCAATCATACTCAATTATGTAGAGAAACCTCAGTAATTTCAGTTTACCCTTAATAATGTTTAATGGAAACATTGCCGTTTTCCGAAGGTTCTTGAGATCCTTGAAGCTTAATGATCAAGGTTTTAAAGAGGAGCTGTCACCAACTTCTAGCCCTGATGTTTCCCAGCCAGAGCTATCCTTACAACTGAGGATTGTCCATTTAGATTTCCCCCCCCAGGGATTTTCTGAAAGTGTGATGTCTGTGTCTTTTCTCTGTGGCAGAGCAAAACACAAGTAACTTGAGTCCAGATGAATTGAACCATTAAACCACACAGCCTTGGGTGTTCAGTTCCTGGTACTCCTGGGTTTATCCTACTTCAAGGGGGAAAAGGTGGTTTCTCCTGATACAGATTCAAACCATCCAGTTAACTATAAGTAGAATTTTCAGATTAATTAATTCTTTTATAGTCTTTTTTTTTTTTTTTTCCCAGCCTTTCTTTAGGAGTGAATCTTCTTTTACATGAAACCTCCAAAAGTGAAATGGAAAAGGTTTTTTTCTGGTAGTCATCAAGTGCAGCTTTGCTGCTGGACTCTTCAAGGCAGAGACTGTCTCCCTCTAGACAGTTGCATAGGACTTAGTTCTGTGAAGTCCAGATCAGAGATAACATCTTTGTGCTGCTGTGAAATAAAAACACTTGGTGTTCTTCTAGCACCTATTGCCTTGGTATTTGCCTTTGCATGGACTCCAAGTGATTTGCTGTAGAAGTGCTTTAACAAACACTCATAAAAGTAATAGGTACTTTAAAGGTCTTCATTTTGCAGATTGAAATGAAAAGGAAATCAAATATGAAAACAGGTTGTCCTCCCAGTTGATCTAACATTTGGCATCTTGACTTCTCAGCTGCCCAATCAGGATAAGAGCTGCAGCAGAAAATACCGTTGTCTGTTGACCCCCTCGGATACCCGTCTCTCGGCAGCGCTGGCGTTGCTCCAGTAGAACCATGGCAGGGCTGCTGTGTAGTAAATACACCAGACTTGCAGTGAAGCTGCACGCTTCAGATGTTTGCAGCCTTGGGGTGAAATGGAAAATGGGTATATGCTAAAAGAAGGTACTGAAATCACCCATCAGCAACAGCAGAGAGGCAGTAGCATGGATCTCTTGGATGCACGTAGCTACTAAGGGGTGCCTGGTTACAAAGCAAAGCATGAGTTGTACTTAACTACTAAGGCTTTGGCCCGGGGTTGTGATTATAAAGAAAATATTTAATTGGACTTCACTTCTTATACTCTTGCTTCCTTCTCTTCTATTCTATGAAGCCATTTGTTTGTTTCTTTGTACTAAGGGTATGTCCTGTGTCTCGGTGACACATGAGCTCTTTCGTGGCAGAGGTTTACGTGCTTAACCCTGCAAGTGATTGCAAGCCTGAAAATTAAGGAGTCACAGATATCTTTGTATCATACCCCATCCTATGGTATTTAAATCACAGCACCAGAGGTCTGAGCAAGATGCTAGTTCAAAATGAATCGCTTCTCTTTAGTGCTCTTGCTTCTGACAGCTGAGGGAATCCTCCCATCTCGGCTGCAGCGGCTATTGCGTGGGTTTAACGGCTGATGTACTGAAGATCAGGTGAGGCAGATGGGAGTGAGAGCCTGGCTGTCGCACAGCTCCCTCCTTATCCTTGCCCGTGTCCCCTGAGCATACTTGGATTTGTCGCATGGAGTCTCTTATTTGCAGCGCAGCTGTATCTGGAGGGTCTACGATCTGTGGCGTTTGATGACAGACTATCAGATGGGGATTGAGACTTAAACACATGCTTGATACTCCCTTCTTCCCGCTTCTGTAAAACGCACCAAGCAGTCCCCTTTGAACAAGGGAAATTTGCCATCTCCCCTGCAGTCGTTTGCTTCTGAGCTAGTGTGCAGGTACAGCTGGGTGCCTCCTCCGCACTTCTCCATCATTTCTCCATGCATTTCTCCATCACATAGCATGCTGTAACCTGGTGATAAACTGGGCTTCAAACTGGGCAGGTCTGGGATTAGCTGGGTAAAGTGACAGCAGCTGGAGATCATGAGCATCTGATTGCTGCTTTATCATCCTCCTCTCTTTACTTGTTCTTATTTTCTTCAGCCTCATGAATTCAATTCCCCGAGCACAGTTTCCATGAAAACGAGGTATTTAGCTGCAGTATTTCTTCCTGTCTAAGGAAAATCTCATCTGCTAAATAAACCCCATAAATAATCCTTCCACAGGCCTTCTTTTCTCTGCTTCCATCCTTCCAGCCCCATCCCTAGAGCTCTCTCCTTTCACATGCCATTAAGTCATGTCAAGATTTTCATAAAGGCAAATAGGAGAAAACTGAACCTCGTTCACCTGACCCTGCCAGAAGTAGCCTTGTTCAAGTCACAATAAAGTAACATTTTCCAAAGCTTGTTGAGGACTGTGATTATTTGGACTTTAAATCAATAACATATCTGCACTTAATTAAATTCAGCAGTGGGTACTGCAGGGGATGGTCCTCAAAACTGGCTGCAGTTAATGAATTTTCAGATAGCTGCTGTCAGCTGGACTCTACAAGGGAATTACCTGGGCTGTGTTGATTTGTTCCAAGCGCAGTGCTGCTCTGCCAGTCTCTCTACCTGATGAATACCTGTGTTTTTCTGTAGTCAGATTTTGTATGTGGTTGTAAGTAGAGTGAAACCAGGCAGGCTCAGGATCCCCTTGTGCTGTGCTCAGAAAGCTGGCAGTAGTTATTTACCCTGTGCATGCAGACATGTAAATAAAAGCATGTGTTTGTGTATGTAAACAGCCTGTTCCTACACAAAACTACCTGTTGTCTTTCTGACGTTACCAGTTCCTCCAGAAACAACTAAACCTTCATCTCTTTAGAGTGGCAGATTCCAAAAAGGGAGTGGTGGTTAGTTCCTTTAAAATAGGGAAATAACTTCGTTTTCCAGTCCCAAAGGTTCTTCTAACAGTAACCCCTAAAATGTTTTGTGTGTTGTCTTTTTAGGCAGCAGTCTGGCCTCTGTCTTCTGCAGTTTGCAACTCCAGGGGGATTACCTGCTTTTGCTTTCTGAAAAATCAAGTGTTTTTTGCAGAGATCTGATTTATTAAACCCTCCAGCTCTCGTCCCCCAGAATGGTTCCCTGTCAGGATTATTCTTTCCCAACCCCCCAGCTCTCCTGTGTCTTCTCGATGTTGTCTCCATTGCGTGCTGGTTGGGTTTCGGGGCTGTGTCGAGTGTGGTTGTAGTAGATAATCTGTTGTGTGGTTTAACTGGATAAAAACCACTGGGTGTTTGAAAGCTAATTCAGATTAGGCAAGATGTGGATGTACTGCTCTGGAACAATTCCTGTGTGAAAGGGACTGACAGCACTGCTACCCTCAGTCTGTGGGTGAAGAAGAGGAGAGCGAAGGGACTTGAAGGTTTCTCAGGCTGGGGCCATACCCTGAGCCCAGAACTGAGGGTGCCTTGTGGCCAGGGCTGGACGTGGTGTGTTAATCTCTCGTCCTCGGGAGCGCAATCCAGCGGCCGGTTCCAGTGTGTCTCCCCTCGCAAATAACCACTACACGTGTATTACACTTGTCTGGGGACTGATGTTATGCCAGGTCCTTGTGATGAGAAATATCACAATGGAATAATTAAATATAGGGGCTTTAGGGACAGTCACTGTGGAAATTGCCCTCTGTGGCAGCTGCAACATTTATTAATAATTAAAGCTGTGCCTGCTGTGCTTTTGGCTAAATTTGTTTCATTAATATTTTATTGTTTTAAAGAAAGAAAAAAAAAAACCCAAACCAACAGTGAAGGTGGGAAGAGAGCCTGTTTCCTAAGCAACAGCAGTGCGCTTCTTCGCAGTTATTTTTAAAGGCAGGTTCCTTCGTTTAAGATTTGGAACCAATTATTGCTGCATTGCTTCAGGCATCCGGAAAGCTGCTTCTCTTTTTTTCATTTTCTTTATATCTAATTGAAAGATGGACCAAACAGTACCCGGGTGAAGAGTAGTTGTGATGGTTGCTAGACAGGATCTATGACTGTGATGTGAAGAACATCCTCATGCTGTCATCCCTCTTTGTTCTTCCCATGCCTCTCTACCTGGCCTTGCGAAACCCCCTGAGCAGCCAAAGGGTGCTCGCCCCTGCTGCTGCTTCTGTGCCAGATGCTCAGAGCTCCCTCTTCTTTGAGGGGAGACAGCCTTGTCTGCAGAGGTGTCATCAGCGCTGGGCTCCCGCGTGTGTAAGACCACAGGCGTTGCCTTTGCCACCTACAGATTGCCTCTGATGGCAGCAGATGTCTCCTGGTATAAGCTGTTTGCTGAGAGGGGTCAAGCGGGGATGTGCCCATGTGTCCTGGTCCTCCTTTCAGGGTATGGTGCTGTGCTTTGGGTTGTGTGCACGATACAGGTGAAAAAGCAAGGGGGTGGTTGTCTTCTGAGGCAGTATTTGGGGTTGGGAAGTACACTAGCATGGGAAGCAGTGTCAGACGTGAGCTTTGTTTGATGCACGAGCTCATGTCCTAAGAGAACAGGGTCTGCAAAAGCTGAGGCCATTGTTACTGTTCCGTTGTTACCATACAACATCTCAGGGGGCCAGTTTTTGCTCTCCCGAGCTAGGGCTCCTCTGGGTTCAAGCCAGGCAGGACCCACCTTGCAGACAGCAGTAAGAAATGCTGGGACAGTTGTTCCAACGTAGCCCAGGGCCATCTGAAACAAAGAAAACCCCCAGTCATGGAGGGGTTATTGGTGTTCTCCTCTCGGAGTTGTGATGGAGAGGAGAAACACAGTGACTTGCTGTCCATCTCACAAGGGAACAAGGCTGAACAATCTTTCTTCTCTGCTTACAGATCAGTCTGCTTGGAGATGAAATGCTGATAAGTGCCTTGATCCTCAGTTATGATCCTAAGTCTTCTAAGTAGTCACGAATGCTGTTTTCTCACTGCAAAAAGTGGGATAAATTTATACTTATTTTCTTCTACTTTTTATCAGTCTTATTTACATGTGTTTGATGGTCTCACAGTATGTGTTTACACAGTGCTTGATGCAGTGGGACCTTATGCTGAAGACATCAGTTGATGTCTGTGAATGCTCAAAGGCTCTTATTTATTAAAAGAAAATAAAAGCTCAAAACCCAGCAACAAAACAAAAGAAAACCCCAAGTTCTTCATTATCAGTAAGTACAGGAGACGAGCTGTACCAGCTGTACTGCTTTCCACAGGGCTTGCCAGTCTCCCGAGTTACTCATCTTTTGGAGGGTGGGTTGGTGTGTGTAGGGTTTTCCTGGGTTTGTTTGGATTGTCCCTGTTGTTCAGGTGTTGGAAGAAGCTGGTCACAGCACGGTGCATCACGATCCTCTGCTTTTGGCGTGCTTGCCAAAGGCGTTTGTATGGCATGTTTCAGATTAGGCAGCTTGAGGAGGGGCTGTGAAGATAGGACATGTTTCTTGTTTCATTTTAAGATGAAACTGGAGTTTTGATTGTGGTGGTTCTCATATATTTTTTGCAATAAGGGAATATAAAATTTATTATGAAGAATTTGCAGTCTAAATAAACTTAGGACTGGGAAGGAGAAGAGAGAGTGTTGACTTCTCTGTTCTACCAAGAATGAATTTAGGATATACAATTAGACTTGGCTTTGTTAACTCAGGTTAGTTGTATCTCAGTAAAAATTATTAAACATGAACAATCCCAAATCCCCAAGCCATCAGCATTTAATTCCACGGGCTGTCTGATAGGGAAATTAGGGCTTTCCATGGAAACTTTATCTTCTGTCAGATTTTATCTAATGTCACTTAGTTTAAAAACATATCTGCCTTCAGAGTTGAAAGCCAAAGGGTGGTGTGGTTATCCCACAGCACGTTTCCAATTTGTTTTTCCGTGCTGTTTTCTGCACTCTAAGAGCAAATGGTTGTGCTTTCTGAACACACATTAGGTTAATTTGTATAGCGAGTGATAGCAGGAAGCCAGTTAGAGTTTTTCCTTTTTCCAGTGTGATAAGACACAAAATGTGAAGTTATTAGTACCTCATAAATGCTTCTCTTAATTTTTTTTGTTCGTTCAGCAGGTCATTGTTTAGAAATGCAAAGAACTAGGTGTGCAGGGCTGAAGATGAAGGGGCCGTTCCTACTAAAGCTGTTCTCTACAGACACGTCCCGTGAGCCCCGACTGCTGAGCTTCTGGGCGAGCTCAGTTCATGGGGTGTTTCCATGTAGCATTTGGTCCTGCCTGGGGGTTAGGTTAGTGTTCAGTGACTGAGCAGTCAGACAGGTCTTTTCAGATGCAGCCTTTCAGGTATTATGGGATTTGGAGGCTATTAAGTACAACAAAGAGGGGGAGTTTTCAGGAAATGCTCAGCACCTGAAGGTGTTCGGCTTAAAGCGCAATAAAAAACTGTCATCCTTCAGCATTAGCTGCTGAATCCTGGGAGAGATGCAGCGAGTATCAGAGCAGATGGAGTATCATTTGTTACTCCTAACGAAAATTTAACATGGCAATTGTAACTGCAGTTTACTGCAGGGCTGCCTGCTGTCATTAAGCACAGGAGAGCATTACTCATGTGCTGAACTCAGACCCTCTTGTAAGGGTTTCGTGCCCGCCTGGGTTTCAGTGAGTGCACACCTTGCAATAAAGTTGTTTTGTTCTCCTCCCTGTGAATGAATTGGTCTGTTCTCCTTCACAGCTTTTTATGGACAGTGTTGACTGGATGAGTCATCTGCAATCTCCATTTAAAAGCTGATAGACAGGGAAGGCTTGGGGCTTATTTTGTTTTTTGGTTTTGTTTTGGCTTTTATTTGTATTTATCTTGTTTCTTTTTCCTGCAGCAGTTTAAATGAGAGCTGATTGGATTTCTGATGCACAGTCTTGCAAGGCAGAAATAGTGCAGTGCGGTCTTTTAACGGTGGCCATCAGAGCACATTACAGTAGGGTTTGCAAAATGAATCCGTGGGAGCTGTAGGTCTGGCTGGGTCCCTGTTCCCTCTCAGGCTGCAGTAGGGTGACATTTCCTTCCCAGTTCACAGGCCTTTCAGTCTTTCTGTCCAAGGTTGGGTGATGAGCTCTGTTGGAAGATGAGCCTGTCTTACCAGGTTTTATGGCTTTATTGTCTTGTAGTGATCTCCTGTGCTTTGGGAGGGGTTTATCTTCCCTAGCAGAATATTTCAGCTTCACATTTGTTTTCAGTAGCCCCTATGATTTTAGTCTGGCAAGTGTCCTAACGACAGGTTCATCTTCAGCGGAAACCAAAACATACCCACGCCAAACAACCCCCCCAAAATCTCTCAGCTCAGCTGTGACCCAGCCAGACTCCGACGCTCGTGGGTTATATGTGCTCTGAAGGAAGCGTAGCTCTGCCTTTGGTCCTCGTACGTCTCTCCTCACCCAGCCTCCTCGTTTCCCCGAGTTTTGTATTAGTCACTGCGTGGTGAGGGATCTGCCGGCAGCAGTGCTCTAGGAGCACTTTGTGCTTTTGTGTTGAATGTGACATTTTAAACAGTGAACACATATAAAAGCAGCTCTCGCTCTATATATAGCCTTACCTGTGCCGTAGGTTGCCTCGTATGCCGTAGGCTCATTGCGTCGAGTCCCTTCCCAATCGACGTGGCAATAGTCCGTGTGCCAGGAGTTGGTTAAACGCAGCAAACTCTCACGCTCTGCCTTCAGAGGCCAGTTCAGGTTTGAACCTGACCTCTGCATGACTTACATGAGATGCCTTCTTGCCAGTATCGTTCTTCACAGGCCAGTGCTAAAATTCCTACAACATGACTTTAAAAGTGAGTAGCAAGCAGCAGGAGAGCATGACCTCCAATTAGTCCTTTCCACTGCAAACGCCAGACCAGGTGGGGAAAGGGGTCCAGCAACTTACAGAGATAAATAGGAGCCTCCGCTCAAAACAAGTGATCATCAGTAAAAGCAGGTCTCTAGCTCATGATTTCCTGAGCTGGGGGACCTGCCACAAGGAGCTGAGAAGAGGTTTTGCTTTTGGCTTCATTTTTAGTAGACAGCGATGTGTGTATAGCAGGGTGAAAGTACCAGGAGGTGTTTCAGTCCTTTGGTTCATTTACGTACTGACGTTATCCGTAACTTACACAGTGCTTGCTGTTGCAGATCAGACCCATGCTTGCATTGTCTGAGTTTGAGATCTAGTTTGTCTTTGTCCTTCTCTTGACGCCACGGCTGCCCGGGGGGTTAGCAGATGGCATTCACCAAGGGGCCTGAAGGACAGCAGCACCCATAACTCTCTTCTCCTTCCCTTTCCCGCAGGTGTGGTGGAAGCGTGTCTCCTGCACATGCTGAAGCGCAGGGCTGCCGGCTTCCTGCGGACTGACAAGGTGGCCGCACTGTTCACCAAAGTGGGCAAGACGTGTGCGGTAGCTGGGGACATATGCAAGAAGGTGCAGGAGCTGCTGCAGCAGGCAGACAGCAGGTGAGGCCGAGGTCTGGTTATCAGCAACGTTCATGCGGTGTGTGCGGCAGGGAGAGGATACCGAGGCTGCTCGGTGGGGTCTGTCTTGGCCACGTTGTTAAAGCTTTGACTCCTTAGTGTCTGTAACTATAAGGCAGATGGTTTTGTTTGATCAAGGTGACAGCAAAGGGACAGAGGTTGGGAACTGGGAATTTTGCTTCTCGGTGTAGCAGATCAGGGTGTCCAGCCACAGAAGTCAGTAATAACTGGTGATTTCAGGGAGTGCTCACAGTCAGGGTATGGTGGACCAGCTTGGACTGTTGGTGGCAAGAGATGCGGGTGCCGAGAGGCGATGAAGAACAGACTTGCTGGAAAAGCTGTTTTGACACGCTCCTTGCCAAACCAGTAACAGGTTATTTGTGGGTATTTAGAAATAGCAAAGTTAATGGCTACAAAAAATGATGGGAGGAAGGATGAGCTCATAAAGAGGTGGTCAGAAGTGAGCGACTGATTGTAGGAGAGCAGTTGAGTACTCGCTGGACTTGAGCACAGCTGAGTGCATGATAGAGTCAAGGACCTGATTTTGCTGAAGGTCCTAAAGGTATTTTTGATATATTTTAAACTGTATGCCTGCTGATAGAAAGTGTGATTTTTATTAATTTTAGTTGTTTAAATGTTGGGAAGAAGGATGCTTTGTACTGAAAATTCACCTGCCTTGCTCCTCGGTTAAGAGCCCACATGAACCCTACTCTAACCACCAGAGACCTTTGGCCATGTCCTCTTAACAGACAGGAACAAATGAATTTAAATTCTGTGGTTTCTCTTGGAGAAATTTTGTGTGTTTTTCAGCTATTAACAACCACAAGTTTTAAGTGCCATAAAAAACACGCACAGCAAAGAGACTCTGCTAGGAAATACTGCAGGGCGTGGACTCAATTTGTTGGACATACAAAATGAGACAGAAGTGCTGTAGCAGTCTAAATTTTCCTGAGGCTGTGGCTCAAGAAAGCCCCTGTTTAGGATGCAATTAAAGACATTTCAGCTCCTCTGATGTCAGTGGTGTCATCTGTTTCTTGGCTCGGGATTGTCACTGCGTGTGTGTTGCCTTGCAGAGGTGCTGTCCTGGCCCGCTGGAGGACTAGGGACTGTAAGTGCAGAGAGGAGCTACAGACCTCCCTGGAAACAGCACCTGACCAGTGGATTTACTCTTTGCAATGGAGCACTTTCCTGAGAGAGGACCCGAGTGCTGTTGAGAACAGGATCATTTGAGAATCTGGATTTTCTACAGCAGAACGTTGAAGATGTCAGGGTTTCTCTCCCCATTAGGACAAAATTGAACCATCTCTTTCTGCTAATTTAAAGGCAAGATTTTCTGGGAAAGAGCTTAAGAGGGTTAGTGTCAGCCTTATGCAGTGTATGGAGAGGCAGTACTGTGCAGCTATGGGCACGTGGCTTCCTGGCATTATGTGTTTTGGGAGGGGGGGATTCGGGGCAGTGTCCCACCAGCGCTGCCACGGGGGGCTCTGTGTGTCTGGGACCACCTTGTGCATTGTGACTTGCTGCGTGTTGGGCACTCAGAGCGGAGCGCTGTGGTCACCTTGTCTTGAGTAACTCGTGCCACAGGCAGAGGTGGTGGGGAGGGAGGAAGGGGACACAAGTGCACGTTTCAGCCACTTTGCTGGTAGTGGGAAGGACAAATGGAGAGAACAAACCCATTTTCCTTTTTGTGGGTCACCTTTTAGAAACTGGAGAGCTCTAGGCAGCTTGTGCAGCTTCAGAGGGAGTCTCCGGTTCCAGATCTGCTCAGGCCATTAACTATCTCAACAGTGACAAGTGGCAAGTTGTTTCAGTGCTGCTTGAAGAAACAAAGTGAGAGTTGTTTACCATGTACTCTGGACACCAGTGCTCAGTAGATGAGAGGTGGATGCTCACTGTGGCAGGACACCCAGCATGGATTAGAGCACCCGAGTTGTGCTGAGGAGGCACAGAACTGCTCCTTGGCATGATGCAAATTGCAGCTCCAACACGTGAAGCTGTGGACAGGTGGCATACTGGGGTACCGAGCTGTTCGCGTGGCAAAGTGCTGTCCCACAGCACGCCTGGGGCACAGCGTGCTGCTGTCCCTCGTTGGTCCAGGGTCAGGTAGATTTTCTGTGCAGCAGATAATTCCCCAGAGAGCAACGACAGTTTCCCGCACAGCTCAGAGACCGGGGTGCTGAGCAGCCCCCGCGTTCTTGTTCACTCGCGGGGTGATTGTGCTGCGTGGAGCCAACTCGCCATCCTGATGCTAAAAGGCAGCTCTAAGCTCCTCGTTTCTCAGGGGGACCTGTTGCTGTGCTGGCTTATGCTGTAGGAACAAGCAGGGGGTCTTGGCTGACAGCAAGCTCCCAGCTGGCTTTCGATGCTCATTTGCTGTAGTTCTAGTTTCTCAGTTTGATGCTGCTTATCTCGTAGTTGTCTTGTTGTCATCCTGTAGGTGGTAGGAGATAGGATCTCAGCGCCAAGATGCTAGCACAGACCGTGCTGTAGCTGTACATGGTGCTGTGCAGGGAGAATGAGAAGATGGGCCTGTGCCCAAGGGTCGCCTTGATCGTATGGCAGGAGGTCCCTGGAAAGGCTCTGCCCGTGTTGTCTTAGGTCCTGCTCCATGCCCCTGGTCTCAGAGGGAGTGTCATGCTGAAACAGCCTTGGGCTCGTGGCTGGCTTCAGCCTGGTGGCAGCAGGCACAGCTGGCAGACAAGAATCTTCTTTTTACCCTCCTCCCTGTGGCTTTCCCAAGTAAGTGTGAAACTCTGTTTGACGAGAAGGAAACTTTTGTTCATCAGGAGCTCCTTATTTTGTGCTACACTTTGCCTTTTGTGGGTTTTTTGTTACTTTTGGGACCATATGGTCTGCAATGGATTTACAGTCTATTCATTTCAGCTTTGCTCCAGAAGTGGGAAAGATGATTCTGGTAGGTGACTGCCTAGCCCAAGATACCTAATACAGGCCTGTGTGGGGCTTTTTTTAGAGCTTGTTTAGCATCTCTCTGTGAATTAGATGAGCTTTACAAACTTCTCCTATTCATAACTCGGAAAAGAGGCATCCTAAATCATCAGAGCTGTGATTTTCAGAATGTCCCTGATGATGGACTGACTAAAACTCCTCACCCCAGTGGCAGTGAGTACTAACACAGCAAGCAGATAGCATTTGTCAGGTACGTGCTGTGCATTCCAGCACCTCTCCACGCAGCCTTTCACTGCAGGGCTTTCTGTGAGAAAGAGTCTGAATTCTGACTCCTTTATCTCCTTTTGCAGGAAAAATCAGCCAAACGGGCAGGAGCCCCTCAAGAGGCAGGGATCAACAACAAGCAAAACACCCCTCCTGACACCTCAGGCCATCAAACACATATGGGTTCGGACAGCACTGATTGAGAAAGTGCTCGACAAGATTGTGCAGTACATTGTCGATAACTGCAGGTAAGGAAGGACTCGGCAGCACAGCGATTTGTTGGACTGATGTGTTTTGGTGTCTGCAACAAGAGATTTCATCAGAAGTCTTCTGCCAACATTTGTGATGCAGACTTCTGAGAAGAAGAAAACCAAATGCAGAGGCATTTAGAAAAAGAAATGTACTTTTGTTTTGAATCATTGACAGTGTTTCAGACTTAGAAAAAAAAAAATGTTAACAGCCATACAGCTTTCCAGGAATCAGCTGAAAAACTAACCTGGACTATATTAGGTACCTAAATTCTACTGGGACCTAGACCATAGTAGAATAGAAATGTCTTCTAGTAGGTCAGGAGTGCTTAATTCACTTACATTAGTTGAAAATAATACTTTGGAACTTCAGGATGTCAGGAAGGAAAATGTAGATGAAAGAAGGGAAAATGAGCTTAGGACAGGAGTTGTTAATGACATAAAACCTTAGGGTTGTGAAAACAGGTTATTTGAATCATGTTTCCTTTTGAGAAAAGTCAAGCCTTGCAGAAAGTGAATCTTCCTTTGCAAAACCAGCGAAGAGCATCAGTGCTCTATGGATGCAATCCACAGGCACTCTTTAAGAGGGAAAGACAAATCCTCTATTCTATGATTGCTTCCTACTGTCCAGTGTTGGCTTTGGCTTCCCAAGAGGTGGTTCTGAACTCTTACACTTCCTACCCTCCCATAACTGATAAAGAGGAATTATGGGGCACAGTTTCCCATGAGAAGGAAAAGGTAGGAACCCTAAAAGCTTCATGTGGTCCCAGAAGGGTACATCTGTTCTCACTGCCATTGCAATTTGTTGGCAGTGGTGCTCTTGTAATTCTGCGCTGGGGAGACACGTTCTTGGCTGTCCAAAGCCCGTGGTCTGAACAAGGAAGAGAGCTGGGGTGGAAGAACTTATTTGCACAGTATTTGCATCACCCTTTTCCTTGTCATCAGCTTTATTTTAATGATCTATCTTGCCACTAAAGAGAGAGAGAGGAGAAGAAAGGTCTTTGTGCTGTTCAATGAAAACTGTTGCTCTGGGACATCTCCTGCCAGTTTGTCTTGAGAGCTGTGTGGCTAAGGGACAGTGGGAGGGCTGGCTGTGTCCCAGGAGCAGTTAATGAAAGCATTTTAGTCCCATGTATCAGTATGTCTGCTGATACCTGAATACAAGGGTGTTTTAAATTCTTTTTTCACATAATTCACCTGGAAATGCGTCAAGAGAGTTCAGTCTCCATTGTTCCCTTCCTGTGTACTGTAGATGTTCACCTTACTGCCTTCTCTGTCCATTCAGGTGAGCCGGGATCAGGTCCTTAATTGCAGGTGTGAGATTTTGAGAACCTGACTTAGCAAACCTCTTTGTAAGGCTGCTTCTCAGTGACATGACTGCTCAAATGCTCCATGGTCAAGTCCTTCGGCTCTTTGGCTCTTCAGGAAGAGAAGGCAGTTTAGAGTTTGAGCCCCATCTAGTGGAAGAGGTGGCAGAGGATAATGACAGTTCAAGAAATGTGTGTGTTTTGATTTTTTTGGCTATCTGGCTTTATAAATCAGCTTTGCCTGCTGTGATGGGAAGACTTCGGGGTAATTGCAAGAACTACTATTTGTAGTAGTTCATTGCTCTTGACAGTGTTTCAGGATTATTCCTCACAGATGGAAGAGATGTTTAAGAATGTGTGGATCTCTTGCTCTCTGTGGAAAACTGACAAAATTGCTTGTGGAGAGTTATTGTTTGTCTCTATATTGCATTAATGCCCAAAGCCTCAAATCAAATACAGTGGGTAAACACATCTAGCAGAAGGCAAGCTCCTGCCTCTCAAGAGCTCAGATCGAAACCAGGTGAGGCAGAAGAGCATACTGAGAGGAGGAGACTTGCCTGAGATTACACAGCTGGTCAAGGGTGGAACAGGGACCCAAAGTAGGGGTGGTGGTCGTCTTATTAAATACGGAAATCTGGAGTGGAGGTTTATCAGACTGGTTGTTCCAGGGTCCTTTTATGCTGCCTGGAGATCTAGTCAGTGTTACTGAAGTGGTTTAGGAAATTACCAGATTCTAAATCAGATGCCTAAACCAGGCTAAATTAATTTCTCCCTAGCTTTCTTGTGATGTATTTTAATGATCTTTAAAAATAGTTCAGGATACACCATATTGTAAAGACCTTCCTTGCCTGCAAACCCAACACAACACCTGTGATCATGATTCTGTGTTCTCTTCTTTATGAGATCAGTAGATGAGCCAGTCAAGCTCCATTAGAGCTCCTGGAGGAGATGCACGTGTCAGTGATTTCTAGGTTTCTAGGGTTAACAGCAGCATGTTTGGCTTCTCTGCCAAGCTCCTCTTTGGCTTCCTTTGGCATTCTCTCTGGTAAGCACTGACACGTGGTATGTTAAAAGTCAATGGGCTCCTGCTACTAAGAGGCAGAGAGGTTTTAGAAATAACCACCTGAGTTTTTAACTGGGCTCTGTTCTTTTATTCCAAGTAAATACTATGAAAAAGAAGCTTTACTGGCGGATCCTGTTTGTGGCCCAATACTGGCTTCTCTTCTGGGTGAGTTCTTGCAAAGGGGCTTCCTATGCTAAAGAAAACAAATTGTGTCTTAAAACATTCTGTATTATAACAGTGTTAGAAAAGGTGATTTTTATCACCTAGCAGGTAGTTTACTATATAGTTTACTATATAACTATACTAGAGCAGCACAGAAGATGTTGGCTTGTTGCTTACAAGACCAGTAGAGACCAGTCACCTGTTTTTACTGTTAATTACTGTTTGGGTCAGAGAATGGAACGGGAATGGCTGAGCGAATGCTTGCTAGCAGGTGGCACCTACGGATGCTGCTAGGGTGGGGTGTTGTGTCCCACAGGAATGTTTGTGTACAGCCCTAGCTAATAGGGCCTGGTAGGTTATTCTGTGTGTTTATATTATGGGATGATCCCGTAGGATCATTAGGTGATGATTAATATTCGCTTGGCTTGAGAATGAAATCTCACTGTCAGTACTTGGCCAGCAGATGAGACTAAGGGTGTTTCTGAACAGACTTTGAAGGTTTCTCTCTTGGGCTGTTTTCTTAGTTGGACCATGTGCTCTGGAGTACACCAAGCTAAAAACAGCAGATCACTATTGGACAGACCCTTCGGCAGATGAGCTCGTTCAGCGACACCGGATTCATGGAGTACACGGCCGCCAGGACTCTCCTTCGAAGCGCCCAGCCCTGGGAGTAGGTATTTACTGTGTAGCTATTTCTGAGTTAAGGCACAGGTTGACAATACAGACAACCCCGGGAAGGAGAGATCTGAATATAGAACAACCTCCTTTCCTCTCCTGTAAAGGAGCCTTTATCACAGATTAGAAGTCCATTTGGGCCCGAGTGTCCTCTTTATCTGTATGTAGGGAAGTTAGAGATCCAAGACAAAATTCTGTGGCTTTTGACACACGATCTGACCAGGTAGCTCACAAGGAATTATGAGCTGCTGTGGTCAGGAGTAAGAGTCCAGGTTATCTTTCCGCAAGGTCTCCCGGCTCCAGAAGAAATCCTGCTCTACAGAGATTGGTCTAAATGGAACCGTTCTCGCTTTATTCTGATGGTAAAGCCCTTCCTGTCCTACCTGATCTGCCTTGACTGTCTGTGTGTGTGCTAGATCCGGAAACGACACTCAAGTGGGAGCACGTCAGAAGATCGCTTTGCTGCTTCGGCGAGGGAGTACGTGGAGTCTTTGCACCAGAACTCCCGCACACACCTGCTGTATGGGAAGAACAATGTCATGGTCCAGCCGGTGAGTACACCGAGTTTTGGGCCAATTCCCACAGCCACTGCCTGGAGAAGTGGGCAGTGTAGGTAAGAATCTAACCTTGGGCTTGTCAACTACTTGCTTGATGCCCTGTCCTCGGGTCAGTGCTGCCTTCCCGCCTGACTCTGTTATGTTGAGGTAGATTAAGATGTGACAAATACTTTCACTGCCTGACCAATGTGAGCTGTGAAGGGGGCCTGTAGGTATGGACAGACAGACTGGACTGTATTTCACAAACCCAGTGACCATACTGTGGTTTTTTTCCCCATTCTTTCAAATAGCAACATTAAATATCGGTACTTTTGGTGTTAAGGTTTCCCTCAGCAGTTCCTAGATAAAGCACTTTTTGGAACTTGGGGGGCATGGGAAGAGGGGAACACGACTCTTCTAGTTGGGTACTTGAGTCACCTGGATTGTCTGTCTGTCTGTTGCTTCTGTGAACAGAAAGATGACTTGGAGGCAATTCCTGGGTATCTCTCCCTTCATCAGTCAGCAGATAGTTTGACATTAAAATGGACTCCAAATCAGCTGATGAATGGAACCCTTGGAGACTCAGAGCTGGAGAAAAGGTAGTTGTTGCATCCGGGAAAAAATTGGAAGCATTTGTGGTGTTTATTTCTCGTATGCTTGAAAATATGGTGTAAGTGTAACGAGGCTGATTTAATTGAAGGGCTTGGGAATAGTGCGTGGGTTGAGGTGTCACACACCTTGGGTTCTGTTCCTGTTCTGCCACAGAATAAGCAACCTTCCAAAGGTCCTGTAATGCCTTTTCAGAAGGAAACAAGAGCCTGCTTTTCCAGGTGTTTGGGGGGGAAAAAAGGCTCAACACTACCTTCAGTTTTTACAGTTTTGGTCCCTCCTTTCAGAGGGTCACAAATCACTTGGCAAGCACAGGTAATTTCAGCCTCAAAAGAGAGACCCGCAGTGTCGTTGTCTTTCAGTAGATATCTGATTTGTCATTCTGCTTCAGTAGGAAGACAGGTAAAGTCTGGAAGCAGGTAGATGTGTCTCCTCAGGGAACGTGTCCTCCAACCCCAGAACAGTGGTCTCAAATGCTTAATCCACACCCTTCTTTTCCTAAAACTTGGTGTGTATTTTTTAACGGGACATTAATGAAGCCCTCTACCCTTGCTTTTGTTGCTAAACCCTGACGAGGTTGCTGTCAGAGGGGCTCAGAGCCGTTTCCAGTGTTTAATCTGTAAGCTTGAGCCCTGGTGGGTTTCCAAGCTGCTGCCCATAGCTCACGTGTGCGAGGCAGAGCTGAACCCGGCCACCAGAGCCTCGTGGAGTCTGTGCCCGTGGCATTTTCATTTCAGCCAGACATTGTTGTGACCTCCTGTGGGGCTGTAGAGGGGAGGGGGAGGTGAAGAGGGAAAGAGGCTGCTGCCAGATGTATCCACTGTGAAGAACTAGTTCCTCTGCCTTTTACTTAACTATTAATTTCCCTTAATTGAACAAATTTAATAAGCAGTTATTAACTTAGTGGAGTCTTTTTACTGGGTGTTTAGAACTGCAAGCACTCCTGAATATGAAAAAGAAAAGAAATGTTTCCTGCACTTTTTTCCTTCCCTATTAGTGTTTTCTGGGACTACGCATTAATAGTGCCGCTCAGCCAGATCGTCTGCATTCACTGCCATCAGCAACGTAAGCATGAGCCTTCTTCTCCTGGGGGCCCTCCCAAAGCCCCTTTCTGCCTGGAAAAGGAAATTAAAAACATAATTCGCTTATATTCTTTTGAAAATTGTGTAAGATGCAGAGTATTCTGCTTAAAAGAGTACTCGGAGCCCAGGGTGGTTCTCCTTATTTGTGGTAAATCTCTAGTGGTAGTGAAGATAGATGAGAAAAATTCACAGCAAGGAATGTGACTTTCTAATTCTCGCAAGAATAAAGCTGGCAGCCTCTGGTAATATCCATTAGGTTGGTTTTTATTCTAAATTGTGTGTCTTTCGTCAAGCCGTGTCATACACCAGAGACTTAGTTTAGTCCTTCCTTTATTATCTATTATAGTAGTGTTCAGAGTCACCTTAACTGTTTCTCCATGAGGCCTGTCATAGTTTGCTTGTATCTTTGCTTTGCTTCTTTAGGACTAAAGGACTGAGATCATCTCTAGATCACACTGTGACTTACAGAAGTTTATTTATCTACATGGAGATGATCTCATATAAAATTTGCTTAGAAAGTAATTGCTAAAAAGTTCTGATGTAACAGTGTGGACACCCCTTGTCCTCCTTTGCAGCAGAAAGCAGATGGACACTCGTCTTGGTGAGTCAGGATGGAACTCAGAGACCACCGCTGCACTTCCCCCAAGGAGGTCACCTCCTCGCGTTTCTTTCCTGCCTGGAAAATGGTCTTCTGCCTCGTGGTCAGCTGGAACCGCCGCTTTGGTCCCAGCAGGGCAAGGTACTGCCTTTCTGCTGAGCTGCTCGCAGTAGGTGGGGCCAATGTCTTTCTTCAACTGTCCTCCTGCTCCACAGAGCCTGGGCATTGATTTCCACCTGCCCAGTAGTAAAGTGGGAGGAGAAATAACTCCATTTAGTCCAGTTTGATTCTTCCACAGATAGTCCATAAAATTGTTCATGCTGTCATTACTCCCTTGAGCAACGAGCTGGAATCTGCTGTTTTATCTGAACCCAAATGATAGGGACCGAGACTCAAATGGGCTGGGAGATACTTGCTGTCAGCGGCGTGGATTGGTGAAGTAGCTGGTGCCCAACTCCCATGGTTGATAAGCAAAAGCTGTGTTTTAAGTACACAGAAAAGTTGTGTTAGGAACCCCTACACCATGTGCTACGTACGATTTGTTCTCTCCCTCGCCTCCTCCCAACACTGAAAATTTAGTTTTAAGATGCCAGGTATCTGAAGTACTTAGTTCGTTGTGCTCTGTTAGCCATTCGTAGCTGAATGTGTGGAATCCTTATTTTCCCTAGGGTAAGGTATTTCCAAAGCTTCGGAAACGGAACAGCAACAAATCAGTGGACTTGGAGGAAATGCCGGCTGAAGACACTTCCACAGACTATGTGTTCAGAATTATCTATCCAGGACACAAGCATGATAACAGTAAGTGCCTTTGTTCTGTTTTGTTAAAAAAAAACCCACAAAAACCACAAAAAACCAAAAAACCACCAAACAACAAAGCAAACAAACAAACAAAAAAAAGCCAGCCTAAGGAAACCTTAAAGTAATATCCTGGAAAGTAACTGAAGGTAACAGACAAGCCAGGTTTTCGTAGGGGTGGGGAAAACCCAACCTATCACGAAATTTCATTGTGTGATCAACAGGTACAGCTTACTGTAGGTTTCCTTAATGCAGTGAAACTTGTTAACTTAGTGGAAATGGAGCTGAGGTGGGGAATCTTATTTATATTTACTCTGTTTTGCAGAGGAGGTTTTCAAAATACTCCCCTGGGCTTGCAAACTGAGACTAAAAGCAAAAAGATTGCTTGACTAGCCAAGAGCAGTTTTGCTCCTGAAGTGAGGATATTTTTATTGGCCACACTGCTTGCTCATAATGTTGTTAGAAAAAAAACAACCGTAAACTCAACTCTTAAAGTACCCCAAGAACTCCCTGGGCTAAGTTTTCCTGGCTTGGAAGCAAGAACTTAATGGATAAATAAAGGCCTTTCCAAGGAAACTAAATGAATTCCCGAGCACCAAACCACCTCATGTCATCAGTGACTACAAATTCCTTACATGCAAGAAGGCATTTGAGCTAGTTCTCAAGCAGCATGTTCAGTTTTATTCCCCTTGGCAAAGCAGCAAGAATTTCCCAGGAAGATCAGACCCTAAAGTTTACAGGGGATTTGGATTTACTGCTCATATCGGGACTTACCGGAGCTTAGAAAGCAGAAATCTCAGCTTGAACCCAGCTCCTTACCCCAGGGGACTGAACCACAGTGGTGGCTGTGCTTTACTAGGGCTTCTGGATTTGCACAGGTAAGTCTGTGCACACGCTGGCAAAAGCACGTTCTGCCTTTGCCCAGACCGAGGGGATGCAGATTCTGTGGGCACGTTCAGCACAGACCTGCCTGGCGAGTGTGAGACAGGGAGGGCTGGCTCCTGCCTCGGGCCTGGACCTTGCCTGTTTGCAGTGCCAGACGGAGCTGGGGAGCAGAATGTTTGCTGTCCAGGTGCATCTGGCATGGGTTTCGGAGTGGAAGAGGCCACAGCGTTGGTCAGGGCGTGCTGAAGGACAGAAGCTAGTTGCAGCCTCGAATTCCCATGGAGTTTAGCTAAAAAGCGTACTCACCTGCTGCAGGCTGGCACCGGGACCTTGCTCCACCAGCACGGTCTGACTGCGCTCCGAGAACACAGCCTGTGTGCCATCAGGAGCTGGCCTGTGCTTGGTGGAGCATCCTTTTTTTTCCTGTAAGAAACTCCCTTTTCATACCCACTTGCAGGAGCTTGTGCCCTCAGGAAGAGGGCAGGATTCAAGTCCTTTGTCTTTGCTGAACATGTCCTTTTGAGCTTTCCCGCACAATCGAGTTCTCTCTTCTTATGCTCCTCTTTCACTATTTTCTTTGAGCAGTAACTATTAACTACCACCACTTAGCTGCCAGCCGCTCTACCTCTGTTGACGATGATGAGGAGGAGGAAGATAAGCTACACGCAATGCTATCAATGATCTGCTCTCGGAACCTCACAGCTCCTAATAGGATGAAAGGTTTTTATCCTCCTCCCCCTGTGTCCCAGAGCTCTATTGCAGCTCGTTCCACCGATGCATACAACAGTGTTGACATTATGGCAGGGAAAAACATTTTGCTCGTGCCACGAGAGCTGGAGGTGAAGCTGACTGTGCAGAGAGGCTGGGAATACGCTCATGACCTATGGGGACTGAAAACAACAGCATCTTCCCTCTCTGAGCGTGTGTGCTGCTGAACAGACAAACCTTCTCTCCTTCCAGAGGCCTCCCGCCCCACCTTCATGAAAGCTGGACACTAGAGCAGGCTCTCACAAGAGGAAGGAGTGTAACAGCTCTTTGTATTGTCTCTCCGTGCGTTAGTCGTGTATGGCAGGTCAGACTGGGGAGGGCAGCCTTGTGTAGGGAGGCTGAGAGGTGAACTGCTCACAGCAAGAGCCATGATGTGCTGGGCAAGGTCAGAAATGGAGCGTGCCTACGTGGCCAGAACAGGGCAGGAGTGTAGTGAGTCACAGTTTCAGTCCAGGGATGGCTCAGGGATGCACGCTCCCATGCTTGGGATACCCCTGCAAGGTAGCAGAGTGTGCAGAGGAGGTGGTATGGAGCTGCAGTACCTTTCTGTGGTCAGGTGCTGTCGTTCCACCTCTCGTGTTCATAGCCTGGCGGGTTTCGGATGATCAGCTGCAAGGCTCCCACCCTCCAAAAATCTATCCTCTGATTCTTCTCCTAAAGCAGTTCATAATTGCTGTGTTGAGGCTGTGTTCTCAGGCAGTGTATGTATTGCAAGCAGTTGGGATCTAGTGTAGTTCTAAAGACTGAAAAGTCCTTGTTTTCTCAGAGGAGGAGGCTGAATGGTATGAAAACCAACCCATTCCCCAGGCCAGGACCTTCCTGCACAGCTTGTGTTCTCAAGCTTGCAGTTGTTGAGAAGACAGGCAGGTGTTCTCCAGGCCTCTCCACTGGCTCATGCAAAATCTCTCCCCACTCGAGGCTCACCAGTTACTGCACAGCTCAATACCGTCAGACTTGGCCTTGCTACCTCTTGAGTGCATGTGCCAGATCTGGCTTGCTCCTGTTATAACCCAAACAGCAGCCTCCGCCTCTTCCGAGTAACTGGGGGGTATCAGCAAGAACAGAATCTTCTCTGTGTGCAGGCTGTGAAGTAGCTGTCTGACATCTGCAGAGGCAGTAGGAAGGAGAGCAGCTGATTCCACGTTTGGCTCTTGTCTGTATTTTTCACTCGCTATGTTAGCACAAACATGCTTTTTCTGGCACTTCTGTTTCCTAAGAAAAACACCGTGTGTCTTGACTCCAGATAAGACACTCACACCTTTAAATAGCAGAGCGATGATTTTGGTTCCAAGCGGATGTTAGCCCTGGTCTGGTGGGACTGACTTTAGGAGACAATAATTGCCCAGCACTTCTGTGTAGTGCTCAAGCTCTGCTTAGAGAGGATATGAACTTGTGCTCAAAGAGGTCCTCCTCGTTTCTTGTAGGCTGCCCACACCCCCAGCCTAAGGTAATAGCCCCTAGAAACTGATAAAGCCTGGCCTAAGTTAATAAAGAGTCCTTGGAAGGTATGGATGGAAAGAAACTCACTCCAAAAATAGTGTTGCCCTTGGAAAAAAAAAATAGAATGTTTCAGGAAGTGTGTGCCTTAACTGATCCTGTGTGGGTATGGTGGTAAGGGAAAGGAGAAGGTCTAACACTGCCCCATACAGGTTCACACTGCGATCTAAAGCATGAAACCCACAATGTAGTCTTTAGACAGGTGATGGAAATCGTGAGTTATCCCACTACAGTGGCTGTCAGATACCTGCCTTTGCTTATTTAATGTTGAAGCTGATGGTAGCGTTAGGACGGTGTCTGTGGTGTGAGTAGTGGTTCTTGCTGCACTAGCCCAGCCTGGCCGTTGTCTCTCCAGCAGCACCTTCCCAGTAATGACAACACTGCTGTAGCAGGTTTGCTGCCCATTTGCTTTTACATTTTGCAACATGCTCGACTTTTGCATGTAGCTGAAGTTACAGGTGACACCACTACGATTAAATAAAAGATGCTGTTCACTCTAATTCTTCACTAATTCAGGTACCTTTCATCTGAATCTTTAGGTTCTGTGGGGTTCTTTCCTTGTTTCTCTAAAAAATCAAATAAAAAATTAAGACTGAAAAACCCACTTTTCTTGTCTGTAGGGGGGAGGCAAAAACTAATGATCTAAAAAAGTTTGTCCAGTGGTTTTTATTTGAACCCAATGAGAAGCTGCAATAAATACTGGGTCATTCAGCTCCTTCCTGAAGAATTAAGGTGAAGAGCATTTTTGCATCACACTTTGTTTTGTGAAATTAAATACACGTGACTGCTTCCGCATGAGCCTGTGCTTTTTCTGTTAACAAATGTTTTGACTCCACTCCCTCCTCACCTATGCCCACTTTCCAATAGGCACCACTAAAATGCTTTATGCTACCTTGACTTAAAATGCATGAGATGGTTTGGAATTGCCCCTACCACCACCCAACAAATGTATGTTTTAAAAGCACGGCCCAGGGGACTGGATTTTGCCTTCAAATGTTAATTTAGTGACATACAGTCTTATGGCATTTGCCTTAATTTTAATCACGGGTGAGCTGAAAGGCCAGTTATTTATTATAAAACAAAAAAACCCATGAGCTCAAAGGCCAGCTGGGAGAGCTGAAGAGCTGAAGCCAAGCTTTCTGAAGGCAACTGGTGATTTTTGTGGGTTGCCTTCCTGAAGCTGCTTAAAAAGGCAAATGGATTTGGTGGAGCAGGGATAACTCAGGAGGCTGCACTGTACTGTTGGATCACATGTTCTTGCAGGGAATCCTACTCACATAATCATACTGTTCACATTAGTAGGACTTGAACTATCCTTCTGCGCTAAATATTTTAGGATCTGGGGCGGGGAGGGGGAGCATATTCTGAAAATAACTGAATCAGTTTGTCTTAGTTTCTTTTAGGCTCAAACTTTCAGTGTAGCTGGATTAGCAGTTACCTAGCTGATTCCAGGAACTGTAAAAAGAAATTCTAAGACCTGAATTAAACAGAAGGTCAGGTTAGGTGATCTCTTTGGGCCACAAAGAACATTGCCACAGCTTCACACAAAAACTAGTTTTAGTTGTTGCTGCAGCACCCTTTTCTCTGTTCTCTTGAAACATGAACTGAGATGTGCATGGGCGAGAGAGGGGGAAACGGTGAAGGGATTTGGCTTCGCGGGAGGCGACCGTGCACAGCATGCAGCTGGTTTAGATGTGCCAAGAGCCGTATTTCTCAGGGTACTAGGATGGTGCTCTGCCCTTTTTGAGTCAAGGTTCAGAGCCTGCTGAGAAGTAAAGCATGAAGCCATCAGGGGATGCACGGAAGGAAGAGGGGGAAAGAGGAAAGCCGGTTGATGTCGTGCTGTTTTGTTTGGTTTTTCCCTAGACACCAGCGAAATGATCGAGATGCAAGGCTTTGGGGCAAACTTGCTGTCGTGGCAGCTGGAGCACTGCAGCCAAGGCTCCTCGTGTCTCTCCTGTTCAACGGGCAGCTCTCCCTACGATATACCCAGCTGCTGCAGCTGCATCCACGACAGGTGAGCGAGCTCTGCGGAGAGCCGACGCAGGAGACTCGGTGCGTGGCACGGTTCAAACCAGGGAGGTTTTATTGGTTGTGGCACCGGAGTCACAATTTTCAAGTAGTTTCTAACATAAAAAGATGGAGTTACATAGCAAGAAATTTTGGGTTGTTAGACCCAAGCTATTAAATTACTCTGAAGTCACATTTTGATAGAAAAATTGTATCTAGTTCTATTGTCTTATTTAAGATAATTCAGGTCTGAAGTGTTTTCTTTAACAATTACAATGAAGGGCAACAATCCATCCAGCTTATCAAGGGCCTTTCCAACGCAACTGCAGCAGCTGTAGCTGAATGTCCCGGGTGGATCTGTTTGGGACTAAAATGCTGGTGGGGAAAATGTTTTAAAAGGTCTAGTTTGTCATTATTGTTGTCCTTGAGCTAAATAAGTCTTGGTACAGAGAGAGAATTGCTATGGGTAGGTCACGGGGATCGGCATAAAATTCACGATGATCTCTCTCCTGGTGCCCTGTCACGTTCCCTGTATCTCCACAGAACTCCACTGAAGATGCTGTGTGAAAGCATGAAGAGGCAAATCGTTTCCAGAGCCTTCTATGGATGTAAGTGAAGCTTCTTATATCCAGCCCTTGTGGTATCCCTATGCTTATCTAAAAAACATGGGATGTTTGCTTTAGAAAGCATTCCAACCCCAAATTTACTGTTGTGAGTCAGATCACCTCAGGGCAGTAGGGTGGACATGACTCAAGTATCAAAGCCTCCCAACTCCGTTATCTGTGGGGCTTGCGCAGAGCAGTGGGCAGAGTGATGCTTGGTGGAGATAGAAAGTGGCTCCACGTGGGGTGTAATATTCTGCCTGGATTTACTAGTCTGGGGAAGAGTTATTCCATCTTCGGCTCTGCCACAATTATTCATTCTTACACAGTGCAGGACACGTTCAGTTCATGCAGGGTTATTAGTGGCAGGTTTTAAATGTCACAGCTTCATCTTCAGAAAGGGGCTGCTGACCTTGGGTAGATGGCTCGTTTCTCCAAGTTCCCCTCCTGCCCCACCACAGGGCTCGCCCACTGCCGCCACCTGTCCACCGTGCGGACGCATCTCTCCGCCCTCGTGAACCACACGATTATCCCCCCCGACAGACCCTCCAGCGCTGCGGGAGGCCTGACTAAAGAGGTCTGGAGCAAGTACCAGAAGGACAAGAAGGTAAGTAACAGAACCTTAGTGATCGTGCACCCCTTGGAACAGGCCCCAGGAAGCATCAGGGGTGTTCTCTGCTCTTCACGGGACCACTCCTCTGTCCAGTGAGAGTCGATTCTTACAATCTCTCTGTCCTTTGCTTCTCTGATGGCGGAAAGATACCAACTAACATCAGAGCAGCTGATTTCATGATGACTCTCGTCTATGAAAAGTTAGATTATTTTCATGGGAGGCATCACAACTTCCATTAGACTGGGTTTGAGCCAGGGCCCTCAAGGCTTGAATCAACTTATTTAGTGCCGCGCATGCATTTTGCTGTCTTTATACTTGGTGTGAACCATCTGTGAATGTGCCTGAGAAAAATAAAGATGAATTACCCTCACTCTCTCTTTCTCCTGACTGCTGTAGAACTACAAGGAACTGGAATTACTAAGGAGAGTTTACTACGGTGGAGTGCAGCATGAGATTCGAAAGGAGGTGTGGCCATTCTTGTTAGGTCACTATAAATTTGGCATGGCCAAGAAGGAGATGGACCAGGTAAGCACAGCTCCCCAGGGATCTGCATTGCCTCTGCTGAACGGGTTGTTTTCCAAATAGCAAACATTAGTCTTTGTTATCGTTTAATATTCCCGAGGGAAAAATGCTGCTGAAAACACGGGTGACACACGTTAGTGGAGGGATTATGATACCATGCTGGTCGTGTCTGATGGTCACTGAAAAGAGTTCTTTATTGAAGTCAGGAATCCTGTGTTCAGCTTCTGCCTGCGACAGAGGCTTTGCCCTCAGCGAATCCTGTTTTCACAAAACTGTCATTTATAAAGTGGGGAGACGTTGACAGTTGGGTAGTAATTGGAGTCATCCTTCTTTTATATGGTGCATCAGCTGAGTTCTGCTTCAAAATGCTCTTTGCAATAACTACTTTGTCTACATGATGCTGCATCTGCATGTGTGGACTTGTACTGGAGCTGTGAACAGCCCTGATGCACCTTCTGAAGTGCACTCTGAGTTAGTTCTGGAGGCCAAAAATACCCTGAGGAGGGTTTGGGTTGTAAGTTTGTTATGCTTTCGCTAGACTTAAATAAGATGCGCCTCTGTAAAACACAAGGTGCGATTTCAGATGAGACATCGTTCCTTTTAATATGTCCCAGGCTGCTGCCAACATTGATCCATGAATAATTGCCTAGGTTATACTGCAGCCTTATTTCACAGTCTGGAGCTTGGCATTAAGTATATAGCTTCCATTAATGAAACCACAGTTTGCCCATCTCTTGGTTATACCATCTCCCTTTGCTAATCCCTTTATAGCAATACCAGCTTTTTACTTTGCTGAGTGCTTTCGTGTGTTGTAATTACTGGGCAAGCACCCTTGCTGGTGGTGATGAGGTAGAGCTGGGTGGAATGGCAGGTCTCGCCGTCCCTCGGCTGCGCCGGCCGAGCAGAACCTGGGCGCTAGGAACCCGGCACTGCCGCTGGTCGTACTCCTTGGCTGTTGAGGAAGGGACGTTCTCCTTCGCGCAGGACGCTGCCCCGTGGGCACCGTCGGGATCTGTGTGTTGATGAAACCTCGCTTTTAACTGACATTAAGAATCACCTGAATGTTTGCTGAACTGGAACAGTAATGAGGTTTGCCCTGGAACAGAATTAACACACTAATCTGTTTTTCTGTTACTGTTATTAGCAGGGAGGCAGCGCTCATGCAGTAGCTGATCCTCCTCTGGATTAAATGGATAAGGAGTGGTTTGTATATCAAAACATGTGCCATTTGCTAACTCCCAATTATTTTATTCTCCAAGGCATAATTTATATCCCTGTGAGCACCTGCAGATCAGAAAGGTGGCCTGAGCCAGAGCCTGGCCATGGAAAATCAGCTATCTCACAAACTGCAGGCACTTCCTAACAGCATTCTTACTGAAAACTGCTGCAGCGATTTCACGTGGTTTTCCTCAATTAATCTTTATAAACCAGTTCTGAATGGAGGAATACACCCCTTAACTGGTCAAACGATAGGAATTACAGGAAATTCATGAAGATGTGTTGCAAGGTATAAAAGATCTGATCTGCAGAAGGCAGGATCCCATGGGAAATTGTTTTCCCTGAGCTTGTTCCATACTAATACAGGGGTGCTCCAAACCTTACCTGGGATTGTCGTGAGCTACTCAGCACCAGTAGTGAGTATCAGTGATAACTGGCTCCTCAAAGAAATGTGTTGTGCGAGTCTAAAGCTCACCACTGAATGGAAGAGTCAATTAAATTACTTAATTAAATCAGTCACATTAAAACAGTCACAACATTTGCACATACAGGAAACTTATCATGTCCTTAACTGAAGTCATCGTGGGTTATTTATCCTCTTTGCCTTCTGATGATATTTTTGCAGTCATCCATCAGTATCTGGGCACTCCCGAATGTGGCTGTCCTCCAGCCTTCCACTAACTGCTGTATTTTATGATTTATGACTTGCCAGCTACCTCAAGTGACAAACAGCCCGCAGCTCTTAGCGTGACTGCTCTGGTAGCAGCTCCATCCAGCAGAGCCCAGAGCCTGCAGCCAAGTCACAGTTGCAGCTTCTCTTCAGCTCTTGACAAGTGATAGAGTAGTAAAATTACTGCGTGTGCCCTAATAGCTCAAGGGGGGTTCCCGTGTCTGTCTTCCAAGCCAGCAGTGGCAAAAATCTGTTTTATTACTATGGGAACCAGACTGGTTGGACCTGGCCATGCACAGTGTGGCCACAGGCTGGGCTGTGTGAGCTGGGATTGCTGCTGCTCAGGAGCCTCCTGATTCTGCGCAGCCCAACGTCTATAAACCTGGGGCTTGGAATTCATTGCAAGGGCTGTTAGAGCTGGAACAGAGGAGCTGGGGAGGGCGTGCAATGAATTTAGGAGGAGTCCAGTTAAGAGGCCCCAGCTGCTTCAGCAGATCACATCTGACTTCTATGTCAGGTTTCATAGGAAAGCCAGTGACATCTTCTGTTCTTCCCTGAGCAATGTCAAAGTGCAGTTGATGGCCTGTATGTGTGCTTATGTGAAGCATTCCTGGCACCTACGGTGACGGTTTATTCCCTGCAGTAAAGGCACAACATCCCGCTGCGCTTACCAGTCAGGGACGTGGCTCTGGCGGGAGGCGCTCGGGACCCTTCGGGCTTTTGGTTTGAGACATTGCACTTGCTTTAGACCTCTGCCTCCTGGCTTCCCCTCATTGTTAATGCTCTCTGTCAAGGAGGACCAGCATTTCAGGATCTGTCTGTCTGTCTGCAGGTGGATGAAGACATTGCTCTCCGGTATCAGAAGGTCATGGCTGAGTGGAAAGCCTGCGAGGTCATTGTGAAGCAGCGGGAGAAAGAATCGCATTCTGCCACGCTGGCAAAGTTCTCGTCAGGCAGCAGCATTGACAGCCACGTCCAGCGGCTGATTCACAGGGACTCCACCATCAGCAATGATGTGGGTGCTCCATCCCCACTCAGCAGTGTGGCGCGGGCAGCGCGGGGGGCTTGGCATTTGCAGGGCTGCAGCCCGGGGAGCAGGGCCTTGGGTCAGCACAGCTCCATCTCTCTGGAGCTGCTTGGATCCTGCACGGAACTGGAGGCTGTAGAGCCCCTGTGAGGGAGCTAAGAGCAGGACTGACACATTGGATGGGAGGGGACCTTTGTCGATCTAAAGTACTAAGCAGTAGAAAGGCAGTGAATTAACCCCTTTGTAACTTGAATAACCAAGAAGGGGGTTTCTTTTCACATTGTTGGACAGCAGACCTGGCATGTGTGTGCCCAAAGTGTCTATGGGCATCCATTCCTTAATGCAGACTTCAAACAGTTTGCTTGACTGTTTGAGAGAACCTGAAATAGTTCAACAAAGAGTTTTTTAGCAGAGACAAGGTAAAGTGTTTGCATGGTGAAAAGAATTTGAAAGGCAGTCTTGACTTCAAACCGCCGTAGCTGAAGTGGATTGTCAGAGGCCTGCAGTACATTGGTCCTCTTCAGAGATACATTGCACTGACCAGATGGTGTTGGTGTTTCAGGCAGGGAAGCTTCACTGCTTTTTAAGGTATTTCTAACTGAATATTATGAAAAGGGAGACAATCATCATAGGAGACAGATAAAAGATCATAAATCAGTACTATTTTTAGATTTGCAGTTTTAGTATGAAGACAGCGAGGAGTTCTCAACTGTTTGCATGTAGGGAAGCTCTGTTAATCAGTCATCTCACTCACTGAGTCATTTCTCTCTCGTGGCTGGAGGTTTGTTTGTTACATTAATGTTTCTAGCTTCCCTATTCTCCTCGGCTTTATCCCAATCTCCTCTCTCCTGCCCACCCCCAGGTCTTCATATCTGTAGATGAAACAGACTCAGCAGAGCAGGACTCCAAAGGTCAGGATGATCCCACTTTCACCGTGGTGGCTGCTGACACGCCGGCTGCAGTAGCAGCCCTAGAGCAACAGTCTGTGGAGTTTGACTCCCCGGACTCTGGGCTGCCGTCCTCGAGGAACTACTCCGTGGCCTCGGGCATCCTGTCCAGCATCGATGACGGGCAGAGCGTCTCCTTTGAAGACGGGGCTGAAGAAGAAGCTGGCACTGACGTGGAAAGGGCTGATCCGGACGCAGCACGTATGCGGAGAGCCAAGTGCATCGTGCTGCAGTCTCAGGACTCTGTGTCAGAAGAGCAGCTGTGTTCCCAGGCAGATTATTTAGTGGATGTTGCTTCTGTCTGCGCCGCATCCTACACAGTAGGTCACGAGCATCGGCCTCTCTCGGCGTTGCATTGCTTCTCTAGCAAAGACTTGTACTTTTTGGGATGGGATTTAATGAGAGACAGTCCCAAATAAGGACTGTGGGTGGTGGGATGATAACTGAGGATTTTTGCATCTAAATCTTTTCATCTGGATTTTGAGCTAGACTGGTAATAAGAGAGCAAAAAATAATGTGAGTCTTTTTTTGAGTGGGAGGGCAAGGAAGAGAATGTGGTACAGTTCTAGCAGCTAAAAATCTCCAGAGGTGGGGAGGAGGTGTGGGGGTGTGGACAACACACCACCTGTAAGATGTCAGTGACATTTAATTCAAGCTAAACCCCACATTTAACCAAATTGAACCGCAACCTAAATCTAGATTCAAGGCTCCACCATCTCTGTTAGTGTCGCTGTCAACAGATCAGTAGTTGAGCTCTTGCCTCTCTCTCTGCTGAAGCTGTTCAACTGGAAACAACCCTTTAGAAGTAGGACAGGCTGGGAATGTTTGCCAGAGAAAGCGTACGTGCTTTACCTGCGATTTTTGACAGTAATCGAGTGTTTAGGTGCTTTCATATGCCCAGAATATAACTCTACCATTTCTGGTTTGTTGATGCTTGGAGCAAATCTGCACAAAGTCCTTGGAATGCTCTAAACTCAGCAGATCTAACTAAAACCTTTCTCTTCTAGATAGAGTTATTGGACACTGTTGCCTTAAATTTGCACAGAATTGATAAAGATGTCCAGAGGTGTGATCGGAATTACTGGTATTTTACTGCTGATAACCTGGAGAAACTCCGGAATGTCATGTGCAGGTAATGCAGCTTGTAAACCGAGCTACTCTTCACATTTCTGTCGTCACTCATAAACTGCAATATGAAAATAACAGTCTGTTTAGAAATGCTTATTAATGAACTTAGAACTTGCGAGGCGGAGGAACAGGTTGGATGGTAGGTTAGAGAGCATGGGTATGTTTGGTGTTCTGGTTTGGAATGCAGGCTTGAGAGATCCTACCTCAAGAGACAGACCCTGTCAGTCACCTTGAACTATCTCTAAATGTGCTATTAGCTTTGGTTTCCCGCTTGGGAGGATGAGAGATCGATGCTCTAACGGCGTATTGGAAGGATGACGATAACTGTGAGGTGTCTGGATATAGTGTTGAGGGGCATCTACTGCGTAGACAGAAAGACTGTATCTTCAAATCAAACCAAAACAGCGTAGACCGCTGGTTTTCACCTCCAGGAATGCAAATTGCCATGAAGGCTGTTCAG
This sequence comes from Megaceryle torquata, assembly GCA_024611175.1. Classification (NCBI taxonomy): domain Eukaryota; kingdom Metazoa; phylum Chordata; class Aves; order Coraciiformes; family Cerylidae; genus Megaceryle; species Megaceryle torquata. Next base: position 53,581 of record JANIJG010024185.1, on the reverse strand, counting down.
CTGCACACACTTAGAGCAGAAAGTGTCACAGACTTAAACACTTGGAAAAGATCGAAATTCCACCCAGGGGAAAAAGGAAGAGCCAAAAAAACCCAGGTACTTTTTAAAAATCGGGGTTTTCCACAAAAGCTGTTGTGCTTTTGTTAGTTCTTTTTCCACAGCCTATTGAGATGCAAGCCATGTGGATGGGATGTGGTCAGAAAGCAGCAGAGGGCTGTGAAATACTCTGGAATGTGAAGTGTCAAAAGTTCTGAGACACTCAACTGCTTAAGACCCGATCTTGCATAATCCAATTAGACTTCAATAGGACATTTAGCTTTTGAGGAACAGGAAGAGAAAAAATCAATTATAATTCATCCTGTGAGTGAACAATTTATCACATTCTTTTACCTTTTCACAACATAGGAAGAGCCTACAGCAAGATTCACATGACAAGAGATATTCCCATCTCACATCCTCATTGTGAACTGTTTATAAACCCTTTAGGATTTTTCCTGGAAGGAAAAAAAAAAAATACCAAACCAGCAGAAATACTCATCATTTTATACCAGTGTGTTGGAAGGTTTGAATTGTGGTAGTTCTCCAGACTTGTAGCTTTATCTTTTGCAGCAGTCTAGAAAATTAAAAGCTTAAATGCTTCCAAAAAGAGTTGCATTTCAGGTGTAAGTCAAATTTTTGAGGCCACCGTGCAGCAGAAGGATTTTTAATGCTGTTATTTGTGTTTTCTTCTCTCTGCAGTTATGTTTGGGAGCACCTAGAAGTTGGTTATGTTCAAGGCATGTGTGACCTCCTGGCTCCTTTGATGGTTATACTTGACAACGGTAGGAAGGGTTTTCTGTTGGAACACGCTGGTATCTCTAGGGAGGTCTGTCCTTAGAAATGCTGTTTCAGAAGAAGCTGCATGTGTCAGCCTGGGCCAGCTCACCAGCAAAATCAAACCTGCAGCTCTTCCTTTGTACTTCCTCTACATGTGGCTGTTTTGAAGTGGCTGCCATCAGTATCTCCCCATTAGTTCACTCCCTGACTTCCAGATTTTAAAGTTTAGTAAATTTTCAGAGCAGCTGTGTTTGCAGTTGCTGAAGCTGAAAACTCAGCTGCGAGCTGGCTTCTTTTGAAATGTAACTGATAAAAGTGGTCTGGAGTCAGGTACCAGCTTGTGTTTCATCTAAATAGGGGTGGTGGGTTTGGGGAGCAGCAAGGGGGAAAACCCTGCTTTTCCCTTGCCCTGCAGTTCATTATTTTGGTTCAGGGAAGTCACGCGCTGAGCAACACTGAGCGTTCTGCATTGTGTCTGCAGATCAACTGGCCTACAGCTGCTTCAGCCACCTGATGAAGAGGATGAGCCAGAACTTCCCCAATGGAGGTGCTATGGACACGCACTTTGCCAACATGCGATCCCTCATCCAAGTGAGTCTTTTCAAATCCTGTTTGAAAGGAGACAGGGTTGTGGCAGAGGCTCAGGAGTAGCTTGCTGCAGGGCAGAGGGCAGGAGCCACTCCAGAAAGCAGCAGGCACCTGAGCAAGAGTAGCATAAGAAGGGTGAAAACTCTCAGGATAAGCCATTATTTGGTTTGATAGGTGGCATATTAAAAAGTAATGAAAACTGAGGTCGGTCAATAAAGAAGATGGCCAGGACAGCAAGCACAGGCAGCACACGAACAGATGCTGCAACATTTCTGTGGAGTAGCAGAGGGTGCCAAAGGAGCCACCCGGCTTGTCCAGCAGCCCTTGGGATGGCATCTGTGCGGAGGGGCTGTCGGTGTAGTTGACATTTAAGATGTTTCCCAGACACTTTGGCATGTAGCTGTTCAGCTGCAGAGCACTTAGATGTTGCGGTGTGGAACTCTGCCACTGCTCACCAGAACTACAAACTGGCACTGAAAGGTCACTCTTCCTCCTTCTCTCCAGGTAAAGGGATTTCAGTCTTTGCACCCCAGCTCCTCTGTTACAATCTGAGTTAGGCAGGAAGATGAAAATTTGCCACTTGTTGGAAATCAGTAGGATCTGGAACTTGTTGCTTGGCCCTTTAAAACCACAGTGAATATTGAGTGCTGTCCCCTCGTATCTTCACCTCAGCAGTCCGTGTCAGGGCACACACATCACAGGCGTTGTGCAAACACAGAGTAAAAGGAGGTGTCTGCGCTGCCTCTGAGTAACCGCAGGGTGGGGGGATGAAGAGCAGCATGGCAGTCTTAACCAGACTCCACACCTCTGATCTCGGCTACTTTCAGACAAGACACTGACCAGTGATGTTTTGTGGTTTAGATTTTAGATTCGGAGCTTTTTGAATTGATGCACCAGAACGGAGACTACACTCACTTCTACTTCTGCTATCGCTGGTTCCTGCTTGACTTTAAAAGAGGTAATAATGTTCTATGCCAATAGTTCAGAGTTGTGCAAAACTGTGACCAGCTCTGTGTTCTGGTCTAAATGTCTGGATGGTGGGTGGCAGCCGGGCTCCCAGGAGAGCTTGTAGCTAAGGAGCTAACACTGGAATGAAGTCAGAGCTTAGAGAGGAGTGTTGTAAATTCCTGATAATGTGGTCGGAGCCAAGTTTCCACTCGGTGCAAATGCCTGTTTGCTCGAGAAAGTGATCCCAAGTTGATCCCACTCCTTCGTAATCATCGATACCTCCTTTCATTAGGTAAATTCATTTGGTAACAAGGAGCAGCTCAGCAATAGCTCAGGAGCTGTTGTACTTTGAGTGAGGTGCTTTATGTACTGTGGGAGCACCCTGGGACCTCAGGATCCCTGCACAAGCACACCCACCCCCCACCCACTCTACCAGAAGCAGTTGCTTACCACCAAGAGACCCATCTTGCTCTCCTTTAAACCCAGTCCTGTTGCTGTACCTGTGCAAGTAAGTGACAGGAGCTGGCTGGAGGTGAGGGGGAGAGGGAGAGGAGGAGTCGCCAGGTACTATTCATGTCTGCATGAGGCCTGTAAGACGTTAGTGAGAGAGGGGGAAATGGTCAGTGTGAATAATCAGATGCTCTTGTAATGTTTATTCCCATTCAGAATTGTTGTACGAGGATGTATTTACAGTGTGGGAAGTTATTTGGGCAGCAAAGCACATCTCTTCAGAACATTTTGTCCTTTTCATTGCCTTAGCACTTGTGGAAGTTTATCGAGAGATTATCCGTGATAACAACATGGACTTCACTGATATCATCAAGTTTTTTAATGGTAAGAGACTTTTTTAAGTGAGGCATTTTGATAAAGAGCAAGTAATGAGAATTTTCCCTCCCATGCAGGAGCAACTGCTCATGGAAGCCACCCCAAAGCTCTTCCAGGTTTCATTGCTTACCATAGTGGTCCACAGATCCCGGCCAACATCTGCAGCCAGAGCAGAAAGTATTCTGGCAGAGCAAGCTTGGTCTCTTCCCAGCTGCAGAATGCAAGTTCATCCTAAACAAGTGCTCCCTGTTAGGATATTTTAAGAAGTTTGGAAACAGTTTAGTAAATTACTGTGATTACACTAAATTATCAATGCTGTGGCTTTCAGCCATCTGTTGCCGAAGCCCCAAATTTGGTTTTGTCTTTGCCTCAGCCACTCTTATTCCAAAGCTGTACATTAATGCCTCCCTGAAAAAAAAACAAAACCAAACACAAAAAAACCCAACAAACACCCCCCAAAACCCCAGACAGAAGTCTTTAATCCCACAGAGCTGCCCCCCGCGATGCTTTTGGACGTTACGCTCAATGCTGCGGTAATATCGATGCTACGGCAGAGAAGTTCCTGCCGCTGGCAATTAAGAATCTCTGTCTGTGTCTTTTAGAAATGGCAGAGCATCATAATGCCGAGGAAATTCTGAGGATAGCGAGAGACCTTGTCTACAAAGTGCAGACACTGATTGAGAATAAGTGATAATGACCAGCCTGTCACTGCGGGCCTTGCTGCGAGCTGTCGGACGGAGCGTTTCTTGCACTGTAACTTCAAAATGGTGTTTTAATTGCATCTTCCAAGTAATGTAATAAATATCGAAGAGATTTGTAACAGACTTTTAAAAACAGAACTTTTCCTTCACCAGATAAGGTTCGTGTTTGATAGTCCTTGTTACATTCACTTTGTATTTCTAGACAAAATCTTTTTGCATTCTTTTATTTCCCTCTCTAGAAGACCGTCTGTCTCCGTATTTGAGATACTAAAATGGGGGATTTGACATACTAGAACATTTCTATTTTGACTTACTGCACCTTTAGAGCCTGGGTGCACATTGTGTGCTCTGCCAGAACCTTCCACGGCGGTAAGGTCAGGTCCCGTAACTCCCTCAAGTGTTGCAGGCAGTGAATTGGGCCCTTGGAGGAGCACGTTGATGGACTCGTCTCTGCCTTGAACATGAAGAGAATGCGTGTGACGCCTGATGCTAAAACGTTTGGATTTGTATTTAGCAGCAATTAAAGTAAATAAGGTTCCCAGCTGGGAGAATGGCCTTAAGCTAAAGAACACGGTTAAAATGAGCTGTGAAGATCTGGCACCATTAGCTAAAACCATCAGGTAGCCTTCGCGGGGCTTCGTCGTGCGGGATCCGACGGGCTCTGCAGCCACGCGGGTCTCTGGGGCCCTCCCCGGGAGCTCCGAGCTGCCCCTGCTCCCGGCGGCAGCGGCCGCCTCGCCCCGTCCTGCGCAGGGAGCCAGGGGACAGAGGGTCAGCTGGGCTCCGGCCTTGGGACTGCAGAAAGTCCAAGTGCTGACCCCGTGTGCTCCACCTGCCTTCCCACGGCGCGGGGTCTTCAGAGGAAACGTGTCCCTGCGTCAGGCAGAGAGGCAGCGTTTTTTGCTAATGGCTGCAGAGTCCAGGGACACGTGTGACCCGTGCTCCTGGGAAGCCCAGGCACATAGTGAACACTTCGAGTATTCCAAGGTATCCGCCCCTCTGCGCTGGAATCCCATCCTTAGCCATGGGAAAAAAAAAAAAAGAGTTTGAATCAGAATTTTGTGTTTCTGCTTTTTTGGTTGGGTTTTTTTTTTTTTTTTATCCTTCCAAGCAGACGGGGTTAGGCAGATTTGTTGCTATGAAACCTAGAGAAAAACCCCTCTGTGTGCTTTTCATAGAATGGTTTGGGTTGGACGGGACCTTAAAGGTCATCCAGTTCCCACCCCCCTGCCCTGGGCAGGGACACCTCCCACTCGAGCAGCTTGCTCAGAGAAGTTGACATGAATTAGATCAGCTCACATGAACTTCTAAAATCAGATTTTAGCCAAAAGAGGCGTAGGGAATAAAATTATTTCGTTTGAAGACTCAGATACTGATAGGAGGTATTTATTTTAGTAGCTCTGTCGTCTTGCTACCGAGCGTGGGCTCCCCTGCTCCCTGCGCGGGGCGGGTGCTGGGCCCTCGCCTGCCCATCTCAGCACCACCCCCAGCTGTGCATCCAGCTGTTCACGGGCCAGGGCACGGCTGCTGAAAGGTCTCAAAAGTGCTTCAGTTTGTGCGTCTGTCTGTCCACTCCAAAAGTGAAACGGTATTTTTGTTTGAAATTTACAAGAGTGAGAAAAACCTCCAACTCCGAGAGCCTGAGGAAGTGATGTAAAAAATAAAACTGCACTATTTTTCTTCGGTCTGTTGGGAATGTGCTGTACAGGTGTTCAACAACTCCCGGAAACGAACCTCTGCCCCCTCCGCTGTATTTGTTAAAACATTCTGTCTGATTGTATTTTATGAATATTGTGTATTGACTTATTTATTTTTGTTGGGAGCAGACTGTTCTCTTTATTGCTCAATTATTTATGTTTAAATGTAACATACGAATAAATACTTATTGTCAAGGCTTTCTGTGGAGCAATCTGGGGGTGATTTCTCTGCCCCCAAGGCAATTTTGGAGACGGAGCAGGGCGTGCTGAGGACAGGGCTGCCTGGGAAGTGCCTGTGACCCGTAATTAACCGTTTCTGTGAGGAGCATGCAGGGGCTGCTGTACCAAGCGGTATTTTTGAAGTAGGTCATCCCCAGAGGGCCTGCTCCTGTCCCTCGGGACGACTGTAAGGGCAGACTTCAGCTGCGGGCACTACCTCTTGTCCCAGACCCTGCCAGCCGCCCGCTCAGGCTGGGGAAGACGTGGGAGCAGCAGCAGCAGCAAGCCTATGACAAGTGTTAAAAAATGAAACTTCTCCTGCAATTTTGGGCCTGATCGTGCTGCAGCTTTCATTAAATCCGGCCGAGCTGTTGTGCTGCCAGGAGAGATCCTCCTCCGCCACTCCCCGGCCCCCTCCAAACCTCTTAAGACTCCTCCGGCTGCTTCTGCTTGGCAGCAGGGATGGTCCCGGTCTCGCCCGCTGGTTGCTTTGCTGCTGGCAGGTTTTGCAGCTCTCTGCCAGGTTTTCAGGTTGGAAAGCTCTGCCCAGAGGTGGATCCCCAGGAGGTAATGGAGCATTGCCCCATTCTACTGTAAACCGCCCAACAACTCTGTACTGGGGCAGGTGCAGCCACCCCTGGCCCCTGCTGGCAGCTGACATGGCTGTTAACCGTGTGTTTGTCCTGGTAGCAGAGGATAAGCCCTTCATCCAGTGTATCCAGTGACACGGCTTGACCTTCCACTGACAGTTGTCCTCTGACTTCAATTTGTCTGCCTGGGAGTCTTGGGGTGTGTGGGAGAGGGGGGTACTACGGCCGGGGTTATTGGGCTTTCTTCTTGTTAGTACACTGCACCCCCTTGTCTCTGCCCATTCTCAGAGATTTCTAAAGGGGTTTTTAGACAGTTGTGCCCCAACCAAAGCGGCCATCAAGGTTTGACTCGCCCACACTCTGCCTTACCAAGCTCTTTGTCCACCTTCTGGAGGCGGGGAAACCAGGAAAACCCAGGACTCCAGCTTCATCATCTGCAGGAGAGAGCATGTAGGTGTGAGCCACGTGCCGACAGTCGAGCAGCTCCAACTCCTCATTGCACAGGTGCAGGCCCAGCACAGCCCCCTCCCTGTACACACCCACCGAGGGGGGAGGACGCCCTGCCATGGGTCTGGCCGGTGGTGGGGATGGTCCCACTGCAGTGGTGCGGTGCCCAGCACTGTTCTCTGGTGATCAGGAGCCTCGCCTGATGGCTGCGGTCACCGTGCTGCAGACGAGCACCAGAGCCAAGGGCAAGACCCCTCGGCCCTGCAGCAGGAGCAGGAGGGTGGCCATGGCCAGGGTGGGCTCCAGAGGGGTCTGTCCCGAGTCCTGGCTGGGCAGAGAGAGGGGCTGGTCGTGGGGCACCATCCTTCAGTAACACCCTACCCAACCTGGCAGATAAGAACAGCAGCTATGCAGCAGCGAGACTGTTGTACTAAGTCCTGCAACTGCTAGCTTATTAATTAAACGGACAGTTAACAGTATGAGCAATGTTGTTACCATGTGTCAGAACAACTGTCCCTGAACCCCCCAACCAGCTTCTGACAATCCCAGCCAGCAGCCCTGTGACAAGGCTGGGGAGCACACCCAGCCCCCCCCCCCGGGATGTCACAGCTGTGGGGCTCAGCCCAGAAGGGACCCAAACCCTGCAGGGGTGGGAAGAGCCACCAGCCAAGGGTGCTCTGGGCTCCTGCTGGCTAAAGCCCTGGCGCAGCAGAGCAGACACAGGGCTTGAGTTCGACAGCCAAGTCACTGTCCTGCGCCCAAATGGCGATGAACAGCAATAGTGGGGACGTGAACTGTGGAGAGCGCACCCAGCCCCATGCAGAACTCTCACAGCATCACAGATGCACACAGAGCTGGCTGCCCCAACTCGCACCCCCCCCCGGTATTGCAGCGTCACCCTCTCTAAAGGATGCCAGTAAATTAAAGCTGCTTGGCTGAGGAATGGTTGGGTCACAGCCATTCCCCAACTCATCACCAATTCTGGCAGCTGGAAAGACTGTCAGTGCCCCCCACCCCCCCCCAGCATGGCAGTGAGCGGGCTGGGGACACACAGAGCCACACAGACAGAGACACAGCCACGTGCGAGGCTCTGGGCTGGGTGAGCACCAGCCCTGCCAATCTCCCCAGGCATCTGGAGCAGCCACGTCAGCTGCACCCGCAATCGGCACAAGGCAAAGTGCAACATCTGCATGCGAAGCACAGGAGGGACCTGCAGCCGCCTGCTTCAGCTTTCAGTGCATGTTTATTTCAGTTTTATATTTATTTCAGGCAAGTGCTTATTACATGGATATTATTCATGTTGGATACCTAAGTTCTGGAGCATGAAGAGCCAGTATCGTACAGCTGAATAGTAAAAATACAATATGTACAAAATTAGTTGGGTTTATTTTTTTTTTTCACATAGCAGATGTATCCAAACACATAAAAATCTTTACAGTCTCGGTTTTTCACTATTTACTATTTCAGTGAATTGGTACCACAGTGACACGTCCGCACTGTAAACAAAGCCCGTGTCTGCCCGGTGTGAGAGCCATGGGGGGGACTTCCTGTGATGGCACAGGGAGGCAAAAAAGTCTCCAGGGCCCACCCCCAGCATTGGCAGGGAGGCAGCACCTGCCACCAGCACCTTTGGGAGGACGCCCGGTCCCCCCTCGGGCTCCAGGGAATTGCACTCAGCCGGGGGGTGCATGTGGTGCCAGGACCCTGGCAGCAGGGACAGGAGGTCCCTGCTCCCACTGCCCAGCAGTGCCCACGCTGGTGCTTGACCAATGCGACTAAATAATGCGGTGGCCAAGTGCCATTGGCACTTGGTTCCCCCCGTCCAGAGCCTCTCCCTCATCTCAGCGTGCTGAGGCGCAGCTGCCAGGCAGCGTGCCAGGGTCTCTCGGGCAGCAGCCAGCCCCTGCGTGGGCACCGGCCGGTGCGGCTGCAGCGTCGGGCACGGTGCAGCACTTGTGGCCGGCATGGGCACCTGCACCTTCAAGAACACAAAACACAGGGTGGCCGTGCCACCCAGCCAGGGACAAATCCCAGTACAGAGATGGGGTGGGGTGTTCCCCTGGGAGCAGGAGCTGGCCCAGGAGAGCCACAGAGGGCTCTGCATCCCAGTGCCACCAGTGCTCCAGCACGCTGGGTTTCACTTTCACAGCACAAAGAAAAGGTGCAAATTAATGGGATACATCCTGACCTAGACAGAACCAGCCGTGCCATCCCTCGGCGGGAGCAAAGCAGCATCCCTGTGGGCAGCAGGACAACAGTTCCCAGTGCAGAACAGCACTGTCCACACTGGGCTGCAGCGGGGCTGCCGTGTTTGCCCCAGGCTGTTACCCAGCTCCCAGGAGAAGGAGCACTGGCAACAGCCAAACAACCATCCCCAGGGCTTCACCTGTCGCTGCTGTGCTTGTGCTGTTTCAATTACTCACGTTTTGGTTTAATGCAAGTTCTGTAGAAAAGGAAGTGAAAGGGCCTGTGCCTGACACCCCCCCACCCGCCCCCCCCCCCGGGCTGTTTTCCTTAATTCTAAACATCTGTTCCCAACAACTGATGTTTGACTAAGGAAATAAAGTAAAAATAGTGCTATAATCAATTTTAACCTGTTCAAAAATGACAAGGGATGGCAACTAGGCCAGCAGCACGCGTTTTCCTTTCCTCATTCCAGTATCTTTGAGAATTAAGATAATATAGAAATGAACACCAGTTCACCCAAGAAGCAGCCCCGATGCAGCATCTGAGAGGAGCCTGACCTGGGGGTGCTCTGCGGCTGCCCCAGCCCAGCGCCATAAGGTGGGCAGGTCCCCTGCCCCAGGGTGGGTGCTGCCAGGGTGCCCCCGAGCACTCACCCCCCGGAGCACTGCCCAGCACGGCTCAGGGAGCAAAAGGGCCAAACCAGCACCAAGCGTGGCCTCACACCGGGCAAGTAACGGCTTCTCCCAGCCATCCTCCCTCCCTCCTCCCCGGCACACACGGGAGGTCTCCGCACACCCCTTGTCCCCACCCAACCCAGAACAATTTTCACACTTTGTTTTTAAAATGCAAAATAATTCACTCAGGATGCAAACCAGTCCAAAAAGAGACACAGGCTACGTACAAAAACCGGAGACACGATAAAGTCTTGCATTGACTGTCTACACGGATACCCACAGGCGTGCATACGGACAATCACACCAACACTGACACGAGCAGCAATACTCTCACCTCCACCTAAACCACTCAAAGGCATTTTACGTTTTGTTTGTTTCTTTCTTTGTTTTGTGGTTGTTTGTTTTTGTTTGTTTGTTTCTTTTATTCTTTTGTTACAGAAGGCCACTTTTAATTGAAACAAAATAAAGAGACAAGGAGTCCAAGGGCAGCAGGCAGCAGCCTTTGCCCTGACCCAGGACACGCTGAGCGCCAATTGGGTGGTGGTGCTTGTCCTGCCTGGATGAGCTGTGTGTGGGTTTAAAAGAGGAGAGGGCTCTGAGGAAGGACCAGCAGCCTCTGCTCAGCACCCGAACCTGCCAGGGGCTGCCCAGCTGCAGCTCCTGTGCCCTCCTCACCTTCAACACCCCGTTTTCAACCCCAGCATGGACAGACAGACACACACATGTACAGAAAAAAAAAGAGGCCAAACAGCCGTGGTTTGGGTTCAGCCCTGACTCCCCGGGTGTCAGAGGTGGGGCACTGGCTGGCCCCCAGTGTGGGTGGGCACAGCACAGTCTGGCTCACCAGGCAGCCTGGGCAACAGCCCCTGACCCACAGCACCACCGGCCCCAGCAGCACTGGAAAACCTGCCTGACAGCCCCAGCCTGGTTCACATGGACCTGAACAGCCCTGGTATGACCAAAGGCAGGGGGTGCTCACCTGCCTTGCTGACCAGAGGAGCCCCTGCTCCCCACCCCCCAGGTCACTGTCCCCCTCCCCAAGCTGCTCAGCACCCTCTGGCGTGCACCACTCCTGACCACGAACCACAGCCAAACCACGACAGTCCTCTGTGGGGCATTGGTATAAAAGAAAAATGCACAAGAAATGGTTTTTTTGGTCAAAACCCATCTCTCAAACTCACTGAAACTGGTCACTACTGGGGCTGGGCAGAGCAGCTCCCGCCTGTCTGTCCCGTCCTCACTCTTTGTGAATCAAAGCCAGAAGGGCCTTGTTTGGCAGCCTGGCAGAAGGGAAGGGGCTGGCTCAGACTCGACCAGAAACGGTTCACGTCCCAGAGCGATGCACTTTGAACGACATTTCCAGCTTCAGGAGCTGGGCTGCGGGATCTGTGTCCTGCCTGGGGGGTTGTGGCTGCCAGCAGCAGGGCCCCGGCACCCTCAAGTCTCTGCTCAGCCTTTGCTGAGAGCAGCGTGGGCTGCACCTGAGGTGTGAGCCGAGACTTGGTGGTGTGGCCACCGGCCAAGCTGGAGGTGCCAGCGGCAGGAGCCCCAGGGAAGCTGCACCCAGAGCCTGTCACCAGCTCTGGGCACGAGTCTCCATGTCCCCAGCAGTGGTAGCACGACTGAGACTGTTGATAGGCTGAGTAACACCAAGGTTTCTCCAGCCAGCCTGTACTGGGACAGGAGTGTGACCCGCGGAAGGGCTTTAAAACCCAGCTCACGCATCGGGAATGCAAAAACCCAGCCGCTTGTCCACCTGCTATCATGCAAACAACAGTGACAGACCTGTGGTAATCACTCTGCCTTTTTATACTCCTTCCTCTCCCTCGGCCTCCCCACCTGTTCTGGTCGGGTTTAGAAAGCCTGAGCAATCAGGGATGAGCAAAGGACAGCGGTGGCTCCAGCCAGGACCACCACAAATGCTGGCCAGCAAGAGGCGGTGACTGGCTTGACGCCAGTGTTGGTGCCGCCACTGGACCGAGCTGTTCAGGGAGAACAGCCTCACACCCCCTGCGTTCCCAAGCTCTGCTGTGGGAGAGCAAGCGAAGCACGCACGGCCGGCACCAGCTGCACACTTGTGCGCAGGGACACCTGGCCTGGCCCTGCCCACTGCCCCATGGACCCCTCGGGCAGCTACGGAGCGGGGGGAATGGGGTCCTTTCCCCTCCCGAGCTAAACTAGCAGGTTCTGGCTGATTTCCATCAGTGAGGTCAGGAACGTGTTCCCACAGCTCAAGGGCCAGCTGGAGGAACGCTGTCTGGGATCATTTCTAAGCAGCAGTTTGGGCTCGTTCCTCTCCGCCTGCACTTCACAGGCGACAGTGGAAATCAGCCTGGAGCGTAGCAGGGACGTGCCCGGCCACCAGCCCGCTCCTCCTCGCAGCCAGCCCGGCTCTGCCAGGCACGGGTTCAACTTTAAAGCACAGATGAAGCATTTGAGTGCGTTTCTGCTATCGGCAGCGTGACGTGAGCCGTCGGGAGCAGGCGGGCTGTGGGGGGGGGGGAGAACAGTGCTGCAGGTGACGGACCCAGAGCTGGTCCTTGGTGGAGGCATCTCCACCAATCTCCTACAGGCTCCGAGTCAGGCTCAACAGGACAGAAACATCTTCAAAAACCCACTTGCTATTTTTTTCTGTGGTGTGGTTACTAATAACTAATATTATTCAACAACAGAAGAGATTTCTTGTAAACTTTATATTTATTGATTTTTTTTTTTTGGGACAAATTAGATCTTCTGAATCCCAAAGAGTACATATATATTTATATATAGCTTTCTCCATAGGGAAAACACATATATCAAAGGAGGAGAGACATTTCTAAAGTGCCCCTTGTTATACAGTACTGAACATGACTTCTAAGAGCATTAGCGTTAAGTCTGGAGCTCTGAGCAGGAATGAGACATGGGGGAAGAAGGGCTGCTATTTGCTCTTTCCCCCACAGAACAGAAAGGAGTTTGCTGACTTTAAGAAACAAACAGAAAAACCCCCAAGAAATGTTTCTGGCAGCCGCAGAAAAGGCAGATGAGAACGGGGAGACCCCAGGGGTCCAGACCCGCTCCCGGGCTGGCCGAGCTGCTCCACAGGAGGAGGCTGATGCCTCAGACCCAACGGCACCGCAGAATCCCAAGGGGGAGGGAAAAAAACCAGCAAAGACATGAGAGTCGTACGTGAGCAGGGCGGTGGCACCGCTACCTCTGCGCCGTACGCGAGTTAAAGACGAGGGGCTCAGCAGCATCACCTCTCTGTGCAGTAAAGGCCATTAAATGATCCACCAGAAACTCACTCGCCTGTATCCAATAAAATGGGAACTCTTCTCTCCCTCCCCTACAATTCTTACTGAGGAGAACACAGAGCGGTCTGTGCCTGGGCCACCGCTGGTTACCAGCAGCTCTCCTGGGACAAGAGGAAGGTGGGAGCCTTGGGGGAAGCTGTAAGAAGGTGAGAGTGGAGTTTCTGATGCAGAGAACAAGGCACGGTGGCCAACGGCACCCAAGACAAACAGGACCAGCCCACGCGGGCTGAGCCCGTGGGTCCCACCAAGGCAGCAGAGAGGGGCACTCAGCAAGTGCTTGTGTGCTGACCCCTGCTTCCCAAGCTGGGATTTTTCTCCTTCATTAAGCTCAGCCACTCTTGACTAGAGATGAGGTTTCCTGCCTCGATTTTGTTATTTGCTGGAATAGTGAAAAAAGGCAGAAAGATGCTTCCTTGCCCTCCTAACAGAGAAGGGAAAGCCATGTGGTTCCTCCTAAGAAGGGAGATGACCCGCTTGCAAATACTGGTTTCAAGAGTTTCTGATGAGCAGCAGCCACCCTGATATCTAATGCTGATCTCCAAAATACTGGCCCACAAACCACAAGGTCCTTGGGAAAGCACCCACATGTACAAGGGGAGGCTAAAGCCCCGGGGATGCTGCCAACCCCAGCGTGCTCTGAAGTGAGGACAAACGGTCTGTTAAAAGTGTGGTTTAAAGATAAGGAATCCTTAAAGATTTACCCATTGTGCTGTAGAAACTGTGAGAACACAGGCGAGAGAGCTTCCCCAACTCAAGGATGCGAGAACAACAGAAAAACCCCAACCAACCAACCAAAAAAAAAAAAACTTAACTGGGGAGCAACTCAGGGCTTTATGAACAGATTGAATGCAATTCTCAGCCATGTCTGCTCAGAAGGCACAATCAACGCTCGATCTCGGTTTGCAGTCATTTCTCCTGCCTCCAGCACAGCCTCCACCATAGCACGGACAGCGTCCAACTGGAGAGATTTCTTAATTAAACCTCTGCCACTGTTCACAGGGGTCCACAGCCAGGCAAAGTCCTGCTGGAGCCAAGGGGCATTTTGGGTAGACCATCGGTCATGTTTTCCTGCAGAAGACCTGGACCCCAGCCCAGCTGTAGCCGGCCAGCCCCAGATGGAATGACTGCCTGGCCCCACACACCTCCTCTGAACGGGCATCCCTTCCAGAGGGGGTCCCGGGCAGACTCCTGCAGGGACCATCCTCCCGTCCTGCCCCGAGGAAAGCACCCGCTGGCTGCAGCAGTTCTGTCTGCACTAAGGACTGCACAGTACTTGTTTTTCAAAGGAGAGGAAGACAGCAAGGAGATCACTGACAGCACTACTGCACAAACCCGTGCGAGGACCAGAGCACTCGGTCAGCCATGAAGCACGTCCTCAGCATCCCCCGGGCAGGTACCCGCAGAGCCGAGCACTATCCTGCCTCTCCCGACTCCGTGGCCACAACTTGCGAGATCCCACCTAACCCACGGGGAGGACGAAGAGGGTCGCTTAGGATGAGGGGTTGTTCTTTGGTGCACATCTCACTGTAGTCTGTAAGACACAAGTTATCCACACGGATCTCCTGGAGTAGACCCTTATCCTAGACCAGATTAGGTTGGGATCTTTTCCTCCCCAAAGAAAAAAAAGACATCCGGACTGCCTGCACTTGGGAGGACACCACACACACACTCATCCCCTTTCTGATCCACTGACTCCCACACCAAAACGTGGTCAGTTCAAGAACAAAGTAACAAAGAAAACAAACCCATGCAGGAAATCTACTTAAAATTCTGTTGGTTTTCTTGTCCCAGGTCCCGCTCTGCCAGGCCAGATAAACATATTGCAAGTCGCCAGCACAAAATACCTGCCTCTGCAAGACAAAAACGAGCCCAAGAATCCTGGGGGTTGGGACTGGGATGAGGAATCCTGAACGGGGGAGTGCCATGCACAGAGACCTGCCACGTCAGATACTGCATCAGCAAAGCCAAGCAAAACAGAAAACAAACCACCCAAAAAAACATCCGAACAAAACATTGTCAACCATTAAAATAATAAAAACCAGTATTTTTTTTTGACATAGCTATAAAAATCAAGTCATTTATAAAACTGCAACAAATGAAGCCCGGTTGTGTATTCTTTTTCCTTTTATTAGACAGGACAGAGAATTTCCTTAAAATGCCGTAACAAGTCACAGTGATTTTAGATGGTTTCTTGAAATGTAATATATCGATGGGAAATACCTTTAATATCCGATTTTTTTTTTTCCACTGTATATGTACCCTGGTCCACCAAACCATCTGTCTTAAAGTTTCTCGTTTAGAGGACACTCTGTCTTCTTCCTCCAAGAATGAATTTTGTCTAATAATCCTGCAAAATAATCAACCTTACAAAAGGCCTTCTTCAAATGTTATATTTATATATATATGTATATACATATATATACACACACATACACACATATATATAAATATAGACTTCTATGTGGTTTTTTTTTTCCCATTCTACGCAATGTCTCAATAAAGAGATCAGCAATTTTTATTCTACAAAGAAGCAACACATAAAAGGGGAAAATTAAAACTCTTAAGAACAACATATCCGTATTTCACCGATTACACATAAAAGGAAAAAAAATCACCATGAACAACTGTCTTTGAAGTTTTCTCAGATTAGCCAAACTCGAGTGCAGAGAGGCCCCGTCTCACGCGGCCGGCGGCAGGGGGGTTACTGGGCGGCTGAGGACAGCCCAGGCCGGCGTCCTGCCGCTCGCTCGGCAGGTTCTGCGCTGCCCTCCCGCGGAGCCGGACGCGGTTGGAATGTATGGAGTTTAGGAAAGGTTCCCAACAAAGACCTCGCCGTCGGACGATCCCCTCTAGGCCAGCTTCAGTGTGCTCACTGGGAATGATGGCATGGTTACCATAGTCACCGGATTTAGGACCGTTTGCCCAACTAACTGCGGGTGATGGACAACTTGGGTTCCTACAGCGGGCTTGGCCATCACCGCTTGCTGGCCAAGGTTTGTGGTTCCATTCACTTGCTGGTGGGAGATCGTGTGAGCAATATGGCTCACCACGGGCTGGCTGACGGCCACGGGCTGAGGGTAGATGGGCAGCTGCTGGCCGAGGTGGGCCATGTGGTTGATGGTGGCTGGGTGCACAGTGATGTGGCCGATAGGCTGAGCAGCAGTGGTAAGTTGCACAGGGCTGGACGTGGAAGGTGCAATGTGAGCAATGTGCTTGGTCTGTGGACCCTGAATCACGTGGTTGACAGTCTGAATGACCGAAGCGTGGGTAGTGGCGGTGTGGGCAATAACAGTCGATTGCACTGTCGAAGCCGCCACGATGTGAGTCTGTGCAGGGACGATCGCCTGCGGCTGGACCAGTGCTTGTGTCTGGATGGGAGGCTGTGCGTGGGCTGGGGGCTGTTTCTGCTGGATGGACAGGTGCTGAGGCAGGACTGCCGGGTGGTGGGAAGCAGCAGCGGAAGGGACGGCTTTTAGCAGCTCTGGGTGCTGACGCTGCGCTAGTTTTGGTAATGAGTTCACTGGCCTGTCGTCTTCCATGTCTTCATCCATGTTGTCTTCACCCTCTGGAAAAAATGAAAGGAAGAAACTCCCATAAAAAAGAAAGCAGAGCACGAACTGGACCAAGCAGCCTCCCTGCGAGGCAGCACAGGCAGAAGAGAACAGCAGGAGGAGTCGCTGAGCTACAGGCAGCATGGCACGGCTCAGCATGGCATGGCAGGCTCCAGCCAGCCCTTGTGGGGTGGCACAGTCCTCTCCTCCCTGCTTGCAGGCCAAGGGCCCGGAGCCAGGCAGGCAAGACCAGCTCAAAGCCCCAGCTAGAGAGGGGTGCGCGCAAGAGGCGGAGAGATCTCGCTGGGCAGGCAAGGGAAGCAGCGTGAGCAGAGGCAGACAGAGAGCACCTGGGCCAAGCTCCACCTGGCCTCAGGAAGAATTCTTCTGGGAGTGGAACAGGGTTTCCAGTTGTTCCAATGATCATTGCCACCCCACCTGCTCCCAGAGCAGGAAGGAGACAGCCACGGAGAAAGGCGCCAGCGAGCTCCTCGTCTGGTTCTGGGAAATGGACTCTCGTCCAGGCCAGGAACTAACGAAGCAATGCAGGAACACGCTGACCCTGTGGAGGTCAGGAGGACGAGCAGGGCACCTTGCACCCCCTGCTCTAAAGCCAGCCATGCAGCAGAGATTTAAAACCTCAGAAGATAGAGAAGCAGCGGGAAAAACAGGGAAGACACTTCCCTTTTGCACACCCTGCAGTTAGCAGCAGCGTGAAGCGATCACGTTCAGCAGCAGCCAGCTGGAGAGGTGAGCAGCTGACACTGCTATGGACAAAGCAACTCTACTCTCAACTTCCGTCAGCTACGCTTGGAGCCTGCGAGTATGTTCAAAGGTGATGAGCCCAACATAAGCCTGAATGAACCAGAAAACTCATGTTTTCCCTTCCTGGAACCCATTGTATCATCTGCCTGGAGCGCCAAGAGCAATGCTGTCAGGATTTGAAGGCACCGCTGCAGATGGTTACGCACTGCTACAGCCTCCTCGTGTCTGGAGAGCAAAGCACCGCACGGCCGCAACCGCCTGTTCCTCCTGCTGCCGGCCACCAGCACGGAGAAGAGCATGCACCTATCTCCCGAAGACTTCTGACTGGGAAGAGCACCTCAGGAATCCGTTAGGACCATTTCATCTTCACCGAGAATCCTTCTCGCACAACATGAAGGCTCATTAAGTTGTTCAAAGCCTCTGGTGGTCCTTCCTGTACCAACTCCTTCTCTACACGGCTGAACAGCCTCCCACATCCACACACAGTTAACACCAGGACGCTCACGCACCGCTCAGCTGTAGCGAGCGGGATGCACAGTGGTGCAAGAGGAAAGCTAAGACTGAAAGCAGGGATCAGCAGACTGAACGTGCAAACCCACACTCTGCATCTACCTAACGCTGCCGCGCCAGTTTCGGTTCACTTTACACCACCGGCCAACATCAGTGACCACAAAACACTTGAGAACTTTATTCTGAATGCAAAGAAACCTTGACGGTGCTAAACGCAGATCCCCCCCACGCTGTGGAACTGTCAGTGATGCACGGTGACAACTACAAGAGGAGAGAAATTATGGGTACCTGATGCTGTCGAGGTAGATGCCTGGTCATCCTCTGGCTGAACTGTCTGACGAATAATTCTGTCAATCTCCAAGATGTCCATCCACTGGCTCAACTCGTTCTTCAACTCTGCCAGTCGCTGCTGGGTAGCAATCTTCTCCCTTGCCAGACGCTCCATCTCATGTTCATATTCTTTTTCCTTCCTCTTTAAAGTCTAAAGGTGGGGAAGAAAAAGAAATGTAAGGAGAATAAAGACAAATATAATCTATGCTAACCTGGTGGCTCTCACACCCATAGCTCGTCTTTTTTATTACCATTTAAGCTGGTGCCAAATGTGTTCGCATTAAATTCAGGCAGAAAGGGAAAGGATGAGAGCCGGCCATGAAAACCTAAAGGGTTACTTTGCCCAACATGCTTTCTACCTTCTGAAGGAAAACTGATGAGCCTCCAAAACAGAAATGCTTTTAACCACATCGGGTGTTAACAACTGAGGGTGCCGGGGGAAAAAGACAAGCTTTTGGGCACACAACTCAAGTAGGTCCACAAAAAAATCATAGTCTGTTTCCATAACGAGCACATCAATCATGGAGAGAGAGGGAACATTTGCCTGTCAGAAGAAAAGCAAAAGCACAAGTCCTAATTAGTTTCTGAGCACCAGACCCCACACCAAGAGCTCCTGAGCCAGAAGAGATGGCCAAGGGCTGACAACACCCCACATCACCAGGGAAATCCTGAGGTCAGAGGCGAAGGAACAGGGTACATTCTCCTCTTCTGCTAATGCTCACTCAGCACTGTAAACCGGAGACGTTCACTGGGAGGGAAGGGAAGAGATGCTGCGTCAGCACCCCGCACAAAAATGCCAAACACCGCCCAGTACCGTTAATGGGAAATAAAAACCACATGGATCTGAAAGGGATCAGTTACTGAGCAGTGCAGCAAATAAACAAGAACTGATCTCCACAAAAGGTGATGGTTTATGGGTTTCAGCCAGCAGCGTAACACCAAACAGTAACAGGATAGAGAACCTGTCCCCCAGCCCAGGACAGGTCAACACTTACTATGAGCATAAAGGAGAGAAAATAGGTGACATCTGCAAACCCAGGTACAGCCTGTCCACCTTCTGAAGTTCATATTCACCACTGGGCACCTAAACTGCACACAGGCTTCTGAAAACACCACCTGGAGAGCCGTGGCAGAGCCCGCTCGGATGCTCTTTTCCACTGGCTGCTGGCAGGCGCTGCATTTAACAGCAAACCTTACGCTTTTCGGAGCGAGCGGCACGGGATCAGCCTCGTGATCTTCCCAATGTCTCTCTCAAGTTCTCCAGGACAACTGCAATCAGAACCTGACCTGATGACTTCCAATGGTTCTGCTGGTCTTTGATCTCAAATGTTAGCCAGAAATAACTTCAAAGCCTGTTCAGACAGGCCTTTAGTTCAGCCTAAGCTGGCACAATGACCAGGGTAGCTCCTGCCTTCTTGGAGAAAAGTAACCTGGAAAAAAAATACCTTTGTCCTGATATTAACAAAAATAGGAAGTGTTTTTAAACTGGCCAAACACTGCATATTAGTGGGGCACAACCCTTCCAAACATGTAAGTGGAGACAGCTCCTCTCAGAGAGGCTCCCTGCTCTGCACCAGTGCAGAGGCGGCGTTCAGATCCATACATGGCTGGAGCCAACACCCACACACTAGATTTAAGGTCTGTTATCTTACTGAGTGTGGCCGAAGTACTTTGCCTGACCCAGAAAGCACAGCAGTGCTGCACGTGGGCTCTGATTACCTAGCAGCCAAAGGGCTGTGGGTGGGACACAGAGGGATGAAGGCAAAGCTAAGGCCGTGAGGAAGGTGCAGGCTCCTGTGCTCGGGTTTAAATATGGAACATCTTCCTCTTTACTCTCTGACCAGGAAAGAAGCAGGCAGGAGAAAGCCTGAGAGTAAAATCCCTGCTTACAGACAGGAGCCCAGCCCCTGTCTGCAGCAGTTCTCCCTGCGGTCATGCCCAGAGCATGCCCAGGAAAGGACAGAACCCGTCAACGCAGCTTTCCAGGACCTGTAAGCAAGAAATCCACACAGCCTCAGCATCTGTAGCGTGCACAGCACAAGCACATTCAAGCAGATTTGGATTCTTTCCCTGCTGCGAGGGAAGACTCCCAGCACCAGGGGAAGGCGTAACTATGAGGTATGGGAGGGCAGCTGGTAATTAGTTACAAACTTTTAATTACCGAAAGGCAGGCAAACCCTTAGCAAGCACCAGGATGCACGTCCCAGCGAGGTGAGCTCACTCTGTCACTCTCCAGGTGCTCCAGCACAGGGGTTGGGCCATGGAGCTGCTCCAAGCCCAGCCCCATGGGCTCCCCAGCCCTCCCAGCAAAACGGGTGCCAGCTCCCAGCAGCCACCCACCCACTCCCCACAACTGCGCGTGGCTCCGGCCCGGCCCCCCCGGCCGGTGGGCCCAGGGGCTGGGTGCTCGCCAAGGGAAGCTGCTGGGGAGGCTGGAGGAGCAGATGGGTTGGAGTCTCTGCTGGCACCTGTTGTCTTTCAGAAACTATTCTAGGATGCAGGTCACCGTGGATCTCCCGGCTGAGCTGCTCCTTGGGCTAAGGACGCAGTCAGTGTGACTAACCAGAGCCCACCTCCCTCTCCAGCAGCTGCCCTGGGCAGTGCCCCCCTCTCGCTGGGCACCGGCTCGCAGGGCAGTGCCCCCTCTCTGGCTCTCCCTGCAGGGGCCGGGTGTGTGCCCTGCAAGCCTGGGAGCAGGAGCAGACCTGGCCCCTACCCGCCGCAGGGACCTGCCGCAGAGGGGGCAGGGACTCTCCGCCTTTGTACATGGTCCCACCGGTGCCGGTCCGGCAGAGGGTGGGTGCACAACTCCTGCGGCCCCCCGACCGGCACCACCCAGCCCCTGCGCAGCTGGGTACCTGCCCCCTGACAGGTTATTTCCCGCCAACCATCCCGCCCAGGGCAGGTGCCAGGTTCTCCTGTCAGTCAGTATAAAGTTCACAGCAAGAGCCAAACCTCAGTCGTTCTGACTCCGCTCGCCTACCCACGCCCAAACAGAAACCACCTCCGGAGACACGTGCTGGTCTCCAGGGCAGTTTTTCTAAAAGGCAGGAATTTCTTACAAAAGCAGCAGTATCACAACAGCTCCCACGCAATATAAAAAAAATAATAATAATAAAAAAATAACCCAAATCACAGCACTTTTAGAACAAGAAGCAGCCACACAGACACTCCCTTCACCAAGCCCCTGGGATCTCCCACCAGAGCTGGCACATAAGCAGTGTGCCAGCAGAGCTGACACGGGCCGAGGGGACCTGGGATCGACAGGCAACAAAATAACGAAGAATGAAGTTTCAACGGGAGGCATTAATGCAGGGACCTGACCGCCTGTCTATCAAGGTCTGAAATTTCTCTCGGGCAGAGGCGTGCTGGGGTCAGGATCTGAGCACAACCCACGTGTACCTCTGGCAGTGTGATTCCAACAGCTCAACAGACGCACACCCCCCAAGACTGCTCTTTTCTAAGCAACAAACTTCAGCACAGACCCTTCTCCGTATGTTTGTGCAGTGATGTTTGTAGGATTTTTAACGTTAAGAAATTGGAAGCCTTCGTTACCCAGGCAACTTTTACTCTGCAGTGTAAGGAACCTACAGAAGCTGCCACTTTAAAATGTATTTATTTTTCACTTCTACACACTTATAAATTCCACAAGAGGATCATTTAAAAAAGCCAGCGAACCCTGACCCTGATGTGGGGGAAGCTGATCTACCCCAGGAAGAAATCATGGATTTCCACATTCCCATGTGATGCCACCCATGGCTTCTGAGGGCTGGGAAGTTTTGCAGGTCAGCCGCTGGCTCTGCTGAAAGCGAGTTGATCGCTTCACTCTGAACATTTACGGTTCTCACAGTTTAACTTCTAACCGCATGAGGAACAGGGAGCTGAGGCCAACTGAAGGGCACGGGGATCATTTGCTGCAGGGACGAGGATCCCTGGAAGAATAATCGTGAATGTAAAAGCTGCATTTAAAAGGTGCTTTGCACATGTAGCCAGTGCCAGGGAAAGCACCAGCGTGCTCCCTGGGAAAGCAGGCCTGGGTTGGAAGCCAAGAGCAAGTCTTCGGCTGAGCAACACCAGCATAGGAGCCAGGGCCTGGGACTTGGCGCTGAGCGTGACCCTCTGGCAGGCAGAGCGGCCGCTGCTGCCGTCCGCGGGCAGTGGGGGCGGTGACAAGGGAGCGCGTGCTGAAGAGTCCCTTCATCTTTATTTAAACAGCAGGGACCAAATTAAGATCCATACCTGGGTTTACTTTTGCTCCCCATGGGTATCTGATTCTCTTCCCTGACACGTAGCCGAGAGCTTCAAAGCTGCCTTTACCCACATGGGTTATTACAGCCAGACCCGCACCGCTGCAGCGCCAGCCAACACCCGACGCGAGGCCAGCTGCAGCGCCTCGCTCCTTTGTGCCCATTCTGCTGTCTGGTCCTTGTGTGCACCCACACGCCGTTATTTGGCAAACGAGTCAGACACAAACTAGTGTTGTGGCTACACAGCAACACTCATTTGTCACTGTAAAGAATTTTCCATTTCATAGCTGGCTGTAATTAAATTGCTTATTCTTATGTCAGGACTGAAAATAATGCCCCCAACACTTCCTCTGCGCTTGCCTCGAGAATAATGCCAGCCCTGTAGCTGACATTAGTGAGGTTTAAAAGCGCTTATTAAAAAGCTCCCCTTATAAACATTATATTAGCAATTTAAAAACACACTTTCAATTATGAGCTTTTCCAAAAGCATATTTCAGCCGTTGTGTTCTATTACATGGCATTCGCTGATTAAAAATTCCTCATCAATGAGCAATCATGAAAGTGATTTGCAATTTTGCGCTAGATTCTTTAACTCTTTGCTAGCCGGATCGCAGCTGCTGCAGCAAAACAGGAGCTGCTGGGCCACAGGGGGTTCCTGAGCAGCCACATCCCATCAGCAGGACCTCCAGGAAACTCCACGCACACCCGACCCCAGCAGCCAGGTGTTCCACTGTCCTACAGAGGTTTCATTCCTGTATGTAATGGAAAAAAAGCTAAATCCTCAGAAAATAATTTTATCCTTGCAGGGACTGCCACAGTGCTCCAGATCTACCACAGGAGTTGCCCACCAGCCTGTCTCCACACACTTTGCAACCAGAAGGATCAGAAATCAGCAGGATGCTGAGGAACCTGCAGTCCCGAGACAGCCCAAGCCTGCAGGACTTTGCTGGCAGGGCTGCCACGCTCTCCTGCGGTACTCTGGGGTTCGGTGTTGGTTGTGTCAGTTTGGGGCATTCCTACTCCCACTCGTGCTAAATTTTCTGTGAAGTTCTTCAGGTGCGAAGAGGAGTTTGCTCAAAGGCCATCATCCAGAGAAGCTGCTTGCCCCAACTCAACCCCACCTGCTGCGATGAAGGAGAGCCCACGGAGGCAGGAAAACCAAGAGCGAGTTCCCCCCATGGCACCAGGCCGGTGTCCGCAGCCTCCACGCCGGCTGCCTGCCGATGGGTGACAGCAGCCAGCAGAGCCTGCTGCACGGGGCCCGCTCCTGCACCCCGGAGCTCTGGGTCCCCCGCACCCGGGCTCCTGCCACTGCCAACGGCCCCCTCAGTCTGCAGAAGGCAGGATCAGCATCAGGCCATCAGCAGAGGCAACACTGGTACCTCTCCCTCTGCTTGTGTGAAACCCCGGCTGGTTGCCATAGGAACCAAAGCCATGGTTTCCACGGCAACTGCTTCATTCAGCTGGCTCTCAGAGATGAAATCCCGCAGTGGTGCCGGATGCGCCAGGCTGGTACCACCGACGGGAAAATACAGGTCACAGCACAACTACCACTACAGCGACTGACGTAGCTGCCGCTCTGCTCTCCCACACACACCGCCCCACACACATCACCCACGTGCAGCTACACCCCGACAGCCTGTACTACAGCAGTTTCTCCACAGGTTTTCCCTGAGAGCCTTTGCAAATGTGATGTGCTCAGCACTGGGGGGAACGAGGGGAGGGGTCCTGCAGAGACCAGTTCTCGGGGGACCGTGAGAAGCGACAGCTTGTGTGGGAGGGAGGGGAGAAGCACAACAAGGACTTCAGGCCACCCCTGTCTGCAGACCGATTTCAGCCTCCAAAGCTCCCAGAGATAACACTTAGAGCACCAAAAGCAAAGCAGAGCTCGCCAGGTGAAACAGAGACCCTCCCACGCCATGCGCAGGTCTAATCACCAGCACCCTGCAGCAGGTCAATCAGACTGCAGAACTGTAGGACGGTTTGGGTTGAAGGGACCTTTAGAGCTCATCATGTGCAACCCCCTGCCACAGGCAGGGACAAGCGCAACTAGAGCAGGGTGCCTTCCAGCGGGCAGGTGATCAGCGCGGTGCGAGCCCCGCGGTGGGGTCTCTGCCCATGGGTCACTTGCTGGCAGCCCCCAACCCGGCTGTCCTGTGTTTAAGCCCCGGACCAGGAAGGTGGCCAGCGTGGGGCCGCGTGCTGGGAGGTGACTTCACCCTGGCGCACGGGCAGCGAGCTGGGCCTGGCCACTGCAGGAACGGGCGGGTCGTTTGCTGCAGGGGCCACGCTGGCTCTTCTGCACCGAGAGGAGGAACGTGCCAGGCAGGGGCCCATCGCCGCCATGCTTCTGCGTGCCCACCACTGCTCACCTGCTGTCAGGGGAAAAGATGAGTATCTAGATAGAAATACTTCACAGAATGGGCAATCTGCCTGGAGCAGAGAAATGATGGGAAAATTAAAACATGCATTGTTATTTACATTTATTAGTTGCACATTGTTAGTGCTTAGAGTGCAAGTGCCTTGCAGATCCAAGGGGACCCGGCCTCCTGAAGCACTGCTCTCTGGACAAAGTACAAACAGTAACTAGGGTAGAGGGCAGGAAGAATCCAAACCAGGAAGACAGAGAATAAATTAAAAAAAACCAAAACAATCAAACAAACAGAATTAAAAAGCTGCAAGTGACTGGAACACACCGTACAAACAGAAACCAGGGTCAGGCACAGCCATGCCTGGGGCCAATCACCAAATCCATGCTGGCTTCTACCAGTTTAGCAGATCCAGGTTATTCGCTGCCATGACTCTTGTGGTTAAGAAAAATCCAGTGCTAAAAAAATTGAAGTATTCTTTTCAATGACCAGGTGTTAAGTTTGGTCATGTATTTTGGCTTCCCTATTTTTATTTTTTAAAATAGTCCCTTGTCAGTCACAAAATAAACAAGACATTTCTAACAATGCCAATGGATTCTGGATGCCTGAAAGACCCCCAAATACTGTAGTGTTTGTTATTCACAAAAATATCTCAAATTATTTCAATTTGTACGGTTTGGGCAATACGTGTCTGGTGTAACTGTGGTAATTTTCTGCAAGCAAAAACAGAGCATGCTGCATTTCCAGGAGCGATTATTATTAACAACACAAGCGCTGGACGCGGGACCCTCATAAGCCCTCCCGGAGCCTACGTGGCCATGCAGAGACAGCAGCTCTCGAGGGCAACAAGCAGAGCTACAGCCAGATCTCCTGCTGCTGGAGATGAGGAGGAGATTACCGTGGAGACACGCTATCGGTACATCTACTGGCTGCAGTATTCTTTTATTTTTCTTGGAGGCGCCTCACAGCAGCCACTGTGGGAGACGAAGCAGTTTTGGATGGTCCTGAGTACGTGCTTTGTTTGTTTGCATTCCTACACATCTGGCTCAGCCTGCACATTGGAGCACAAACCCGGCCCGGGCACTGAGGAGCAGGGAGGTGAGGACTTCTCCTGGGAGAGGAGCACACCACCCTAAACTCACCACTTCTGGCAGGTGTTGGCGGTCCCAACAACCATGAGGCCTGACAGAACCACCTCCCCAGCAGAAAGGACCATAGCCCATGCCGGGCAGTGGTGGGTCTGGGAGGCAGAGGCCCTGGAGACTTAGGGAAGGATGGTATCCTCCCTCACCGCCTTTCCTCCCTCTTCATCCTTCTAATGTAAGGAGGTCAGGGCCAGTTACATCCCGATGGCTCCACCTATGGCCCACAGAGCAGATCTGGGTCACCAGAGGATTTCTCTCAACCTGCCTCCCTCATTGTTATGGCCACAGTGGCAGCAGGAGGACACAAAACCCCATTGCTAAAACACAACCCGGCACCTGGGCAAGGCCGTGACCAAAGCCGTGCGCCCGAGTCAGCATCTCTGCCTCTGAGCAGAAGGGTTGAGGGGCTGCGAGCGCGGGTGGCACAGCAGCTGCAGTGCCCACAGGGACAGCACATGCCACACTCAGCCTGCCCACTGCTGCTCCCAAGGGTGGTCCCAAGACTGAAGCTCCTCGGCACAGCTCAGCACAGCCCCCGGGGCTGAGAGGCTGCCTCAGAGTGGGGCAAAACCCCGTGAAATTCTTAAATATGAAGAGACAGGAAGGGGGCAGCTGCTGGGAACAAGCACCAAGTCATGACACACACTATTCTGGAAGAGCAGAACAGAGCAGGAACCAGCCAGCTTTCTGCAAACCCACCCAACCTGCGCAGCATTAGCAGAATGAACCTTCTTTAGAGACACTTTCCTCTCAAAGTTCTCAGCTTTTGGGGAAAAAGAGCGAAATTGAAGTTCTTTCTAACACCAAAGGAAAACACAACTGCACTCAGGAAGCCAGTTCCTGTTGTCCTAAAACACAAGCACAGTGAGTCATCGGGTACCTGCCCAACAGATGGCACCCAACTCGCACCTACTTTGTACAGGACAAGTTGCCTGTCATCAACTTTCCTCTTTCCACCAGAGTCACACCTTTCAAAGACATAATTTTCCCTAAGTGGTGTTTCAAGATGACCTCAACAGCCTCGTTAGTCAGATCAAGATGCGTCTCATCACTACAGGACCAACAGTCCCTACCTGACACCCTTGTTATCAGACTGCAGACTGTATTTTCTCCTGTGGCTGCTATTCTGGCTGTTCTGAATGAACACTATGTCACGAAGAGGGACTTATGAAAACAGGATGGAGTCCACAGTGAAAGGCACATTCTAAACCTAAACTTGATATAGTGCTCTAATTCATAATGATGTAAAAGATAAGTAAGACATATAAAAGAAAAATAAATTGAAAGGAAAAAAAAAATCATTTTTTTTTCTGGTTCATGTGATGCACGTTAACACCCAGTGCAGCAGCAGCATCATCGCTCCACCAGGCCACCCAGCTCCCCACAGCCTGTGCCCGTCTTCCCCATGGAGACAGCAAAGAGAGAGACACACAAAAGAAGTCAGAGCCGTGCACCGAGAAGCGTCCGGGTAAACCCACAAGAACCAGCAGGACACATCCAAGAGTCACTATTAATTTTTGATAAACAACAGCTGAGCCATGTAGCCTTGCAGAAATCTTACTCCTATCTCCACATCCTCCGAAGCGCGTTTTATCGGTACTTCTATCACATCAGCGTAACACCGACACGCCGAGAGGAGATGAAGCCGATACCAACTTCCTGCTGCTGCGCAACAGTTCCCAACCCCCCAGCTATATTCTGTAGCTGACAAGTCTCGCAAGGCTGCCCCCGGCACCTATGGCTCTGGGTACCACTGCTGAACTCGGCTGCTCTCAGGCACACGTGATGATTATTGTTATCTTGCAATTAGTTGTTTGTAATTTTAATTGGTCGGTAACCACTGTAATTTAAAGAGTATCAACACACACCTTTGCTCTTGCCACCAAGCACAGGAACCCAAAACGCCCTTGTAACTTGGTGCCGCCGGCCCCGACCTCTCCCCTGTCAGGCTCCCAGAGAAGAGCAAAGCCACCAAAGCCACCCAGCAGTTACGATGTCAGTGGGGTTTTGTTTGTCTGGGGATTTTGCCTCGTTTTAAGGGTGGGTACTTCCTCAGTGTTACAAGTGAAACAAACCCGCGCAATCAGGCTGCATTTATCGCCGCCTTCGTCGCGTCACGCGCACCCTCCTCTCCCCCGTGCCTGTGCT
This sequence comes from Megaceryle torquata, assembly GCA_024611175.1. Lineage (NCBI taxonomy): Eukaryota > Metazoa > Chordata > Aves > Coraciiformes > Cerylidae > Megaceryle > Megaceryle torquata. The sequence goes on along the minus strand of JANIJG010024185.1, from coordinate 25,534 downwards.
CTGACAGCAGATGGCAACCGGTACGAGCAACAGCACCCCGACAGGCTACAACACAACCCTCCTTTCGAAACCCCGTGCTGTGCTCCACTTAGAGGTTGTTTTGGTTTTCACAGCTTCAAGTGGTTCTTTACTACTTAAATGACAGCAGCACGCTAGACGTAGATTCTCTAACAACAAAAAGAACACGTGGAAGATGTATAATTCTGTTCCCCTTCCCAAGATCTTGTGTATGAGTAACAAGTGAGACACTGTTAAAAAAAAACACCACCATCCCTTTGGGCAAAGGTTCAGAAACAGCTTCCAGTCGCTCGACAAGGTTCAAACAGTGGGCATTTTTAAACGCTACTGCACGACACATTTTGTGGCTGCTCCTGCAAATGATCATCTGCTGGCTGCTCTCTGCGTGGAGCCTCCCAGTGGGCAGATCCAGCTGCCCTGGGGCAGGAGGGCAGAGGATGGGATTTGAGACATCCGCAGCTCCTGGAAGCCCAGGGCAGCTTTGGCGGCTGTGCCAGCTCGAGTACCACGCTCTCCAATTCAAGATGGGAATCCCACGTTTCTCCTACTCAATGACCGTGCGAGTCATCCAAAGGGAAAACGATGTCAGTGCTCCTGCACACTATGCACGGGCCCAGCCACATGCTGGAAGTGATTAAAACACTCCTGGCTGTGGAAACTCCATCTGTCAGGCTTAGATTGTCATGCTGAGGGGCTGGAAGCTCTCTGAGCATCCCCCAGCTTCTCAGGTTGAGCAGCACCTCCCGTACTGATGCTGTGCCTCAGAAGCAAAAAATCAATTCTTCAATGACTCCATTAAGGGCAGGAACCAGACCTTGCACTTGCTGTGCACAAACAACTCCCACAGACTCCAGTGAAGGTCAGCCCTACATCCTAATTCCTATCTGGTTCTCATTTTTAAGCATGTTCCAACTTGCTTTGCTTTACTAAACACCTTTTTTTTTTTTTTAAAGGTCTTATTTCTCATCACCTTCTGAAATCTACAGAATTGAAACAGAAATCTACAGGCACCATGTTGCATAGCCACAGCCTATTGTTGGTGGAAGCCTTTATTATGGCAATGAAATTGAGGCTAATTAGACAAGATGGAATCAATTGATTGGGTCAGGTAAACAACATGAAGAAGCCGTGCTTGGCATGTGAGCGCTGCTCACGTGAAGGAGGCACTGCAAGCACTAATGGGCCCAGTACTTACCAGGCAAGTTTTATAGAGGCATATTCACCTGGTAGCTGGCACAGAATAAAAAAATTAGAGCTGCACTTCTCAAGGTGGGGAACTTAATTGGATTCAGCATCACAGTTCGGCTTATGCAGTGCGATCAATAATCCAGCCACGACAGCTCCTGAATGCAAACAAGCTCTGTTCCGTGCACAAGACCAAACGCTGCCGTCAGCGGCGCGGGGTTTCTGCCAGCGCGACAGCATCTCCCTGCAGCAGGGACCGGCGTGTGTGCAGCGTCCTCCCTCACCTGTGTAACACCTCAACCCCAGCTTCAGCATTACCACGGGACTTGTTCTGGTCCCCCTTGCTAGATGGGGATGAGTTACTGTGTTCAGGCACTGACAAAGCAACCAATAAATAAAACCAAGCCAAAGGAGGAAGAGACGCTGTGGATATTTACAGAGACTGTAACAAACGTGAAAACGGTATCTGGTCTATTCACGTGTCCACAAGATCAGCTTCATAAGGACAGCACAAGGGATTTTTTACAGGCACTGTATAGGGCATCCTTGGATGGTGCCTTGTACATGTTCTGCCCTTGAGGGAGCCAGTCCTGCTGTTTATTGTTGGCACAGAGGGAACCTGCACCATTCTTAGGTGCACAGCGCGTTGCTTCCACCAGCTTGAAAAGCCAGAAGAGACCAGGTGGGGATAAAGAATTCAAACATCTCATATAAACCATCAGCATTACTGATGAGCACAGGTAAGTCCATTCATGATGGATTTCTACTCCTGGCAGGAGGTCAGGAATCAGCTCTGTAACTCATTGTGCGTCTCTTGGCTTGGCCGGTGGCTGTTGAGAACATGCCACATGGACAGGAGAGGTGACAGAAGAGCAGACACTGCAAACAGCAGTGACAAAGGAGGAAGGAGACACAAGGAAAGTCAAATAACCAGCGTGCTAATGGTGACAAACTGAACTAGCCTCCTGCATCGAAGCACAATGACCGATGTTGACATGTCCTCTACTGCAGGATTATCGGGTTTTGTTTACGAAGGAATAGAGTCCATTCTCCCGCCCAGGATAATCACTTCTTCATTTTTCTTTCCATCTGACAATGATCTAAGATGAATGAACCTCTGTCTTTGCTTTAACTTCAATCCAAAGCAGTTACACAGGACAAAGGAAAATAGCATCGATCGGGGCAGCGGTGACCCAGCCGGCGGGTCGGCTGAGGCCACAGCACGGCCATGTGAAGCCAGGTCAGCTGAGGAAGCCGCGTTTGTAATCAGATGAGGAAATTAGGCACACTTCCCTCCAAATGAACAATGCAGTAATTTATTTGGAAATCTAAAGAGATGTCAATTACCTTGAGTCCAGTATACCACGGTCATTTTTTTTAGCACGAACATATTTTATTTTAGCTCCTGAGGAAGGCATCAGACCACAGGAACTCTGCAGTGCTGCTTCTGCTCACCGCGAGGAGCTGGGAGGGAGTTGCAGCCCAGCAGCCTCCACAGCCTGGCTGGGTTTGCAAGGGAAGATTTCCATCATCAAGACAGAAAGTATTTTACTTTGGTGAAATACTTCTTTGGCTAGCTGGCCTGCAGTTCAAATGACAGCATGAGGCCTGCAGCCTGTTCACACAAGCAGTCTTGTGACTCTTAAATGGCTTTGCCTCTCATTTATGCATTTCTCTAAGTGCATACAAACCAACAAACAAAAATAAGTCAAAAGACTGGTTTGCATCAAAAATTTATCTGGGTGATTCCTGGGAAAAACAAACTTTACCCTTCTGGAGGCCTTAACTAACAACTTGGTGATATTACAGATGAGTTCACCACGGCTATTTTCTGTCCCTAACTACAAGCAGCAAGTGGGAGAGGTAGATGACTTCTCTGGATTTGTAAGCAAAGTCTGTCCCTGAAAGCCAGTCCTCTGCAGGACTAAGGCCCAGCATCTACCACCCCCCACAGAGCCGCTGCAGTCTCTGAACAGCACAGCAGGGTCCCAGGGGCACCCTGCTCTGCGATCTTCAAAGGGTTTTACTCTTTGCCTTTTGCACGCCCTGGGAAGCTTGGCTTTATCTAATGTTTTGTAAGCACGTTATTATTTAGTCAGCGTTTGACTCCCGTTGTAGTGGGGAGACTGGCACACGAGCAGGACCTGCAGCGTGATCGGAAACCCGCCAGGCTGCGACTGTGCTGCTCGAGAGCTGTCTGGTTGGGGCTGTCCTGATGTCACCAGGCAAGCAAATTGCCTGGATGTCATCTTACACTAAATATGCAATAGAAAATTACCCCCAAAACGGGAAGGTGTTCAGATACCACAGCGATTGGCACAGCTTGAGAACACAAAGGAGAAAACAGTCTTGCTTAAGGGCTTCAATTAGCTTCCAACTAAGATGATTACCACATTTCCTAGGGGGCAAGGAATCCTTCAAAGGGAATCAAATCACAACATGCAGCTGCACGGACATCCTGGCTACAAACGGTGTCCAACGTCTCGCGCGCAGGGCCCCGCTCCCCGGCTGCCCCAGTGAGGGTCCCTCGGAGCGTGGCTCTGCCCGGAGAGGGCACAGCCCTGTCCGGTGAGGGAACAGCCTCGTCCCGCCCGGTCTCTGCTGGGGGACGCCGAAGTGGTGGCGGGTGCTGGCCTGGCCCAGCCCAGGGCATGGGGCTCTGCCCTCTCAAAGCAAACAGCATTTTCTTCCTGCTGCCTTTTTTTCCACATCACTTGGTGCATCTCAGAACCCTCCCAGAGGCCCCCAGCATTTTCACTCGTGTTTTGCAGGGAGGAAAGCAAAGACTGAAGGGCAGGTGGCCCGTGTAGCAAACACGCTTTGTCACGGGCTGTGCCGCTGCGGAGGAGCCCACCCTGCCGCCGGGACCCGCAGGGACAACTGCCCCGCTCAGCCCACAGCGCCTAGGGCTGAATCACCATTTAAAAGGATTATTAACTTCCAGCTGCGTTCAGCCTAATTTCCTTTGTGCAACAGTGTGTTTAATTGCAGAGATTCTAATTTACTGTTGCACAGCGCAGGCCCAACTCGAAGGATAAATTAAAATGACAGCTCCATGGGAAGTTTGGAATTTAACTTTCTGACTTATCTGATTTGATGCAGAGACAAATATTTAAATACAGCCAAGGAAACAAACAGCCTGTTTCTAAGAAGTTCCAGCTGGAACAGGGAAAAAGGATTTTGCAGGAAGGGAGGCGGCAACAATTAGTGCACTGTCATGCTCCTCACAGGCTCAGATAGAGCTCCAGGAGCTGCACTCCTCCTCTGCAAGACTTGCATTTGTCTTTTTGGTGCCTTTTTTCCCCTTCAGTGAAAACCTGCTTTTCTATACAGAGTAAGAGGTTTTACTTTTAAATCTCCTTTGTACAGTTCCCCTGATCTCTTCTGAAGGAGAGAGGTAAGCACCAAGCCTGCCGAGGGAATCGCAGCACGTATGCTGTGATTTGCTGCCAAGAAGACAACGCTGCTTTGACTTTTTCTTGTAACGATGACCAACTCTGCGCTCCCATCCGCAGGTCAGGCCGGGATTGGCCTCGCCCTGCCTGAGCTGGCGGGAGGTGCCCCAGCCCTGTCCACAGCCCCCCTGTAGCCCCCAGGGAGCAGCGAGCCGCTCCTGCAGGCGCCCAGCCTGGCCCCTCTCCCACGTGCGTTACTTTCGGTGAGACACTTCAAAGCAAATTAAAATAAAATAAAATTTAAAAAGAATTTTTCTGAACTCTGAAAATTCAAATCAGATTTCTAATAATCTGGGGTTTTTTTTCAGGCAAATAACCAGAGCGCTCGAGCTTTTAGCACAACTGCACCCTGTGACCAGGCGCAGCCCTGCGGTGAAGCCGCTGCCAAGGAAAGCGCTCGGCCTTCGGGATACTCCCTGAGCCAGCAGCTGCCGAGGGGCTCCCGCTGCCCCGCGAGGAGGGGACGGCTGCGAGCAGCAGAGGCTGTGCCAGCGAGGAGGTTACACAAGCAGCACGGCCGGGCCGCGTCCACCACCCCTGTGGCAGAGAGCCAGCCCCGGCGCTGGGCCAGGCAGGGCTTGCAGCCCCCGGCTTGCTCGCAGGCGGTCCCACCATGCTCGTCATGTGCTCGGGGCACACGCAGAGGGGGGCACAGGGGCTCCCAGCCAGAGGGGAGAGTGGCCAGCCAGGATGGGCACGAGGTCACCCTGACCTTCACTGCCATGGTGGGCAAGGACCTGGCCGCAGGCTGGATCCTCGACAGACAGACGGATGGACGCAGCAGTGTGTAGACTGGCTGGATCCCAGTGCTGTGCCCACCCTGGGGCCATCACGGGTGACAGGGCACGTCCAGGTCCAGGCAGACTGCTGGCAGGGGAGCTGGTGCTGCACCCACAGCCCTGGCCCTGGGGGCTTTAGTTGGGTTTTGCTCTCACACACAACCTCCTGGACCCCACCTGCATTCTACCAGCCCCCAGTCGCCTGCCCCCCAGCCTCCCCTCCTGCCCAGCAGGGCCAGCTCAGTGCCTGGGTTCTGGGTGCCCCAACCCTGAGTGTCCACCATGAAACCACCTCTGTTACCCTTAAGGCCAACAGTGAGGGGGACGCTGGAGAGATGAGAGTTCAATATCTCTACACTGACCCCAGAGGGAGAAGGGGAGGGCTGCTCCCTGTCATGCCCTGAAGCCAGCCCGCAGGGAACGTGGGGCAGTTTCCGAGACACCGGCAGCTGCACGGCACACCCCAGACCGTCACTGCAGCAGGACCCCCCGCAAGCCACACACCTGTGGCGCACAAAGGCAGTGCAGCAGGTGAACCGGGGCTGTGCTGATACAGCCACCCACAGTGTGATGGTCCCCGACACAGGGAAGTAAATGTTGCACCATTAACTGTCAGAACTTCTGCATTTTCCCTTCAGTGAATGATTAAAGACAGTGCAACCACACCACTCTGAGCCCCCCAGGCAGTGGGCACACAGAACAGCACAGGCACGGCAGAGTAGTCGGGTGGACTGACCCCATCCCAGCTGTGCTGACTCTCAGAACTGATCCACGTTGAAAAAGCAACTGAAAGGCAGCACTGAAATGGGCTCTGAGCAGCAGAAACATAAAGGAAATAAAATGCAGTTCTGAATCTGCGAGTACCTTCTGGACCATCATAAAAGTAGTTTCCACTTCTTATGAGGACGTGACAAGAGTTTAATTCGTAGCAATCCGCGGAGATGCTGGCACACGCGCCTGCAGGTAGCACAAAACTGCACCGCGTTCAGGCCTCGGAACAAACACAGCGGAGCCAGGGAAGAGGGAGAGGAAGAATCGCCCATCCCCACCGACATCCTCAAAGAGAATTTTAAGCTGTCTTCCAAAAGCACAGGATAAAACCGCTGCCAGAGAGCAGAGTCTGCTCACAGACAGGTCTGCACCTGCATCAACATTCACAGAGCATCAGCTACCACACCAGGAACAGCTCCTCTGGTCATGACATCCTGACTCCGGACTCAACCGCGGACACGACAGCTCAGCTCACCCCGTCCCCCTTAGAGCTAAGGGGAGCTCATCTCTACCAACATCAGCCTGCCTGAAATCAGATGAAAGGCTCAGATCTTTTCTAATGCCCATTAGGCTGCAAGACAACCTTCCATCTCCAAAAGTGACCTTTTTAAGCAACAGGGGTTTTTTTGGGTTTTTTTTTTTGCTTTTGTTTGCCACCCTCCAGGCCTGGGTACCAGTAGAATTTGCTCCAGGCAAAGGCTCTCCATGGGAAGTCACCAGTGCAGACTAATGAGAAGGGCTGAGCTGGTCTGACTCTGGAAGGTAAATGAGCAATTACTGACTCTCCAAAGTAAATCATGTCCAGTCCTTCCGAACACAGGAATGAAATGGTATTTGAAAGAAACTAAGGAAAATGGGAAGGAAGTGAGGAAAAAAGATGATGCTTTACTGTGGAAAAGCCCATTGTGAACAGTCCTCAGCACCCTTTATTCCAGACAAAATGCGTGAGCTCCATGGGCTTTCTTCATTTGCACTATGAATTCAGCAACTCTTCCATTTTCCAGATGAATTTTAATCGCATTGCATCCTACTGATTTCACAGTCACAGAACACCTCTAAGCATTTCTTTTGTGCTACCATTAACCACTTCTACAAACACTAAATAAGCAGCACTAACAGTCAATTCATTCAACCTGCAAACACCACAACTGAATTTTATCTTTACTTTCCTCCAGACTCATTCTTGGTACGTCAGCCCTCAGAGCTTCACACTGCAACCCAAAATTCCAGCCTTTTCCTGCCTCCAAGCAAATAATTTGTACTTACATCTCCACCTGGTCAAGTATTTGAGACATTCAAAACCTCTGTGGAAGTCTGTCTGGTTTGGTCAAGCAAACAGAAAACCTCCCCAAAATATAGAGATTAAAATTCACCTTGGTCCAAAAAGGAGCACCTTCAGTTTAGAGAACCTGGCTGTCCCTCCTTCAGATCATCTGAATCATCTGTTCTCTAAGGTGCAAGTCCCCTTAAGTCCATCACCATCCCTGGTGCAGATGACTCGTGGTTAACTAGGACCTTCTAGTAAAAGGAGACTGCATGAAGCAAGGGGTCCTAGAAGGTCCAAATGTTCTGGACATCTGAAGTTTTTAAACAACTAGACTCACATGGGGGGAGAAGGAGAAATGGGGGGGTTCTCCCCTTTTCCTATGCACTACAGGAAGCAGGCAAGTCCCTTGGTTTAAGCAAGGCTTGCACCGTGCTCTAGTTTTGGTAGGTAAGGTGCTGTATGACAACAGCCAAGCGACCCGAACGCTCCACATACCTGGATGTATCGCAAGGCACTCCTTAGGACACTGAGGTTTGAGGTCTTCTTGTCGTCTACGTTGGGGATGTTGCGTTTTAACGTCTCAAAGCATTCTTTCAAATGTGCACGTCTAAAGAAAACACAGGTGGTTTATCAGCTTCTGGGAGCACACACCAGGAAGCAGTTTAGCAGAGGGCTAGAGCCCATTCCAGCCTTAACCCAGCAAAGCACTGACACCTGTGCATGGTCACTGGGACCACCTGTGCTGGTCCCAACACCTGAACCAGTTCAATCCAGCAGAAAGACTACTGAGCCCTACTCCTGGGCTCCAGCTGCAGCTCTGCTAGGAAACCACTGCAGGATCTCAAATGAAGCAGCCCATCGCCCCGTGCTGCCGCTTCCACTCGCTCTATTCCCCACTTAGCCAGTTAAGAGTCCTGGATCAGGGGCTGGTCTTTGTTCAGTATTCACACTGTACACCAACCCCCGACCTTGGCTACTTCATTACTTTAAACCAAAGGAGAAGCGACTCCGTTACGCACGTGGGGATTTACTTTGCGGGATCAGGGCTTTGCAGGGTTACACAGCCAAGTAAAACATCCTGAGAGATACAGAATTGAGCTATCAAAAAGCGAAGCAATACTGCAAGAATCATTAAAAGTCACTTAGAATTTTGTTCAGGTTACTTGTTGAAAAACAAAGAGCCAAAGCCAAACAAATATTGACAGATTATAGCCCCCCCGTCCCCCCCAAAAAAAGAAGAAAAAAACAACCAAAGGGGAATTACAATTAAAAAAACCAAACCCCTGGCCTTCTACGCACCTGTTCTTCTCCAATTTATTATGTACTTCCCTGGTCCCAACCCTGCAACCCAAACAGAACAAAGATAAACTCAGTGTCAGGTTTAAAACTGCTGCCTGTACTTCCAGCAGCGTGTCTGGGGTATACAGGTCAATATACAAAAGCAATAGAGATGTTCACATATCACTGGTTTAAAATCAGTTGTGTATGTATTTCTACCTGCTCCGTACCGAGATAAAATCCATACCTGTCACACATATTCCACGGGGTAAGCATTACGCACACGCTGCACACGGGATACAGCCAGGTAGAGTGTGTGTACAGACCCAGGCAGGGCTGCTGTCAACAGCCGGCAGAGACACAAAGTACGAGTGTGCATATTTACACAGCACTAGATAGCCCAGATTCTGACCCATTTCTGATCTCCGCCTACGCTCCGGTGGGGTAAGATTTATGCAGTTTCAAATCACAATGTACAGGACCTGGCAGGCATTCTTCAAACCGCTTTAGTTTTTTTTACTGTGCCTGAAATAACAGAACTGAGCGTAAATATGGGATGAAGTAATCCAGGAATCCTCCGGTCACAGCTAGAGCAAGAACGAGGGTAAGCTTCTGGTTTTTGGGTTTCTGGTCTGTCCACACCCTCCAAATCAGAGGGGTATTTTTAGGAAAAGCCAAACACGTTCACGTTATCTTAGTTTTTCAGCTACAGTGGTGATAAAGCACATTTCAGTAGACAGGTGATTTCAAATACCTTCTGTACACTATCAAAGTAATTATTTGCCTTTGGCTGAAAATATACCAACACTGAGGTGAGCGTTGCAGGAGGTATGTTAATATTTAATAAATATTCAGGTATTTAGAAATAAATATTTGACAGCCTTTTCCCACAGAACACAAACTGAAAAAGACAAGGAGCACGGACCTTGGGGCGACCCATCAAACCGCATCTCAGGAGACCGTTGCAGCTCGCTCAGCACCAGGCAGGGTTTCTTTCTCTGGTGTGCCCATGCCAAGAGCTCTACAAATCCTGCTCGGGAAACGCCGATTCTGGCACAGCCGGCGCAGTGACGCCGCTCCCTGCACTGGGACAGCGGCCCTCCCAGCTCCCCAGCAGCAGTTTGCTGGTCCCACTGCCCGCTGCCAGGAGAGCTGGGGCTCAGACAGCAACGCTCCCCGCAGCCTACCCCGGAGCCCCTGCACCGTCAGGAACCACCCTGCACCCATCTGAACCCCCCAACAACGACAGCGACATGTTCCCTTGATTCCAGCACAAATACACTTGCCGCTTCTGCAGCGGAGCCTTTATAGGCAAGCTCTAAAGATCACAATCTATCTTAGAGGAACTGTATTGGCGTTTTACAAAGGCCATTATCTTCACAAATTCTTATCTACATCACTTTCTCTGTTTCCTTCTATGCATTCTAGGCTCTCTCCATCCCAAAGAGACTATGAACCTTTATTGTCCACTACATCATACATCTCTTCCTGCTCCCACATGATACTGAAGCCACCCCTCCTTGCACAGGGGCCATCTGCAGGGAAGGTCAGCGCTATTCACAGTCCCGCGCTCATGCTCCTCTCACAACTGGGTTACGGGGCTCCTCCAACAGAGCTGAGAGCAAACACTGTAAGGAGCAGAGGATCTGGGTAAAAGAAAGTGACCTGCCACGTCCTGACCTTCTGAAACATTCCCAATACTGAGCTCCATCCAGGAGGGAGCAAAAGGACAGACTTTGACCTGGACAAAATGTGTCTCCTGAGCGGGTCACCAGCCTGGAAAGGATGGACCTTGTTCCTTGTCTGTCCCTTCTGCTGGTACCTGTTCACGCCCAGCTCTGCTGGATCTATCTCAGCACGGCAGCCTGAGCCGTACTGGAGCGGGATGTGGCTGCCACTGCTGCACCGCACGACAAGAGGGGACTCCAGCTGGCGCCCGGGCCAGCAGCGCCTGCTCTGAACCCCTCAGCAGATCCCCAGCCCTGCCCTGAGACCAGGGGCATGTTTGCTTTATTGCACTGAACAGAAGAGAGGCACGGAGCGACTCTCCACCCAGCCTCTGTAGGATGGCCACACCAGTTTAAACGCCAGTGCAAAGTCATCTACCAGCTGCAGGCGGTCGGGAGAATTGTCAGAGGTCTGAACAACATGGCCCAGGAGGAAAGACTGAACAGATCCAGGTCATTTATCCTGCAGGAAGGAACACAGAGGGGCCAAGGGAAACAGGTAAAGCTTGCTGCAAAGAGGGAACGATTTGTTCTCCCAGCACACAAGAAATAACACCAGACTACGTATGAGGATACTGTGGTCTGGAAACAACCACCTAAGGAGAGGACAGAGTCTCCACCAGCCAATGGCCTTAAGAACAAGTTAGACAAACACTAACCTGGAGCAACATCAGTCACAAGTCCTGTCTGAGGGGAGCACAGACTCAACAGCCTCCAGTCCCTTCTGCTGCAGGAGTTCTGAACAAGCAGGAGGCCCTGAGCACTCCCAGCACTGAGAAACTGAAATGGCAGCTAAGGTGATGTCTGTCCTGGAAAATAAAACCTTCCCAGATCACAGCTCAGTTTTCAAGAGCGTTCCTGCAAGAAGCACTGCCGCACGATTTCCAGGACCAGTATAAGCAGAGATCTTTTGCCAAACATAATACCAGATGCCACCCGAGATCAGACAGGCAGTGCTGGGACCTGCTTCCTAACACAGTTCTGGCTGGAAAAACAAATCCTTGTACAGAATCCTACAGTGTGTAGTCAGGGAGGAAAAATAAAAACCATCAAGCTAACAAACCCTGCGTGGGGGACAGACATCCAAACATCGACAGATCTTGCTATTCCTGATCCGACAACTCTGCAAAAGCAGCAGCTGCTCCGGGTCGATGCAGCTTTCGGTATCATTTTTGTCTGGTCCCTCTCAGAAGCCTCCATACACAAGGTGCACTCACCCTCCAGGTCTCTTCTTCTGCTCATTTGGTTTTGTGTCTTCTGCTGGAGCCAGCTTCAGAGCACCGAGCTGCAGGGGTGCTCCCGGGTGCTGCAGGGGCTGGTGAGGCTGGGGCTGGATGGGCTGCTGAACCACATGGTGCTGGGAGATGGCCAGGACCGGTGCCGCGTAATGCTGGAGCTGCTTGGGGCTGCCCGACGGGGGGGTGGCAGCTTTCCCGTCCGGCAGAAGCGGGCCCGGCGGCCTCTGGATGACCGGTGCCACCGCAGACGCTTCCTTGGTGACGCTGGGAGTGCTTACGAGGGGCTGGTGACGCTGTACGAGCGGTGGGGACAGGGCGTTCTGGGCTGCCTGCTGGGGAGGGCTGGTGACAACTGGGATGGGAATGACTGAAATGGGGGCTGCCAGGGGCGGGGGCGGCGGGGGGGCCGGGGCAGGGGGGGAGATGGGCACCAGCAGTTCACTCCGAGGCTCCTCAGGGGGAAGGGCACTGTTGGCCCGCGGCGCGCTGGCCTTGCTGGCCTTCTTCTGTTCCTGCTCCCTCTCCAGGCGGAGCTTCTCGTGCTTCTCATTCTCCTCTGAAAGAGAAACAGGACAGTGATTAATGGCACTTCCCTGACCTTTCCACCCACAGGCCTCTGACCAGGCTGGTGACGAGCTGCTCATTTCTGAGAGGGAAGTGGAGGCCGAGGGCAACGCAGCCCAGCCCACAGCAGGACCTGCAGCCCCAGAGATCCACCCTGTGTCCCAGCCATGCTGCACCTTCCACCCACTGCCCTTTCACTCCTGCACCGACTTTTTAAATATACACCACGTGCTGCCCTCAAGTTCAGCACTGAGAGCAAGCTGCCGAGACAACTCCTGGCTCCTCCACCGTCTGCAGCATCCCCAACATCTCTGGGGACACCACGATCGCAGCAGCACATGAAAAGCAAAGCATCACCCCACCAACCTCCTTCTCCCCTGTCCCAGCACCGTATGGAGAGAAACAGCCTGAGCCAGCCACTGCCCACTCCCAAGGTCTGAGCACAAACAGTGCAGTGCTTCTGCCAAGGGCAAACAGCACCGAGCCGAGCAAGGTCAGCGGACCTCCGAGAGCTGGGGCAGGACCTGGCCAGGAGCCTGTGCCTGCTCCTCAGAGAGATCCACTGTAGGTGCTGGATCAGTCCCCACCTGCCCTTGCGCAAGCCCACGGGGATGGACTCGGCCCCCCAGGCGACGCTTACAGCAGGTTCCCGAAGCCCTCCCTGCCCGTGTGCGCTCCCCTGTGCCGTGGCCAAAATCGGGCCACAACGAAACGCGCTCAGTTCCTGCTTTTAAATCGGTGCAGACTGTTGGAGCACATTTCCAAGGAGCCCACCCTGGCCCCAGGACAGCCCCAGCCTTTGCTTCCAGAGCTACAGACCAGCCCCAAGAGCAACCTGGGAAAAAAAATGCAATTCAGGATCACCTCCTAAACTGGATCCTGGGTGCAGGAGACAGGGAAACCTCGTGCGCCAGGTGACCCTGCTCCCAGTTCTCCCAGCACTGACTCGGACGCCCAACGGCTGAGACATAAACAGCAGCCACAGGACTGCAGCTGGTGGCAACCAACCCCCGTGCAGGGCAGGCTCCTTAGGTTGAAATACTCTGTATTTTATGCTATCAAATGCAAATCTTGGCTCAATGGACTCTACGCTGACACAAACCCGCCAGGGCACCTCTCTACTGCTGTGGATTTTATTCAAGTTCTAAAACTTGGCTTTGATGTGCGTATGTTCCTGTATGTTTTTGGAACACTAGACAAAGTAAATGAAATCTGTGTGGCCCAACTAGCAAAATAAACCTCATTAAAAGCGATCCAGGTCTCCAGCTTTAATTGTGTGAACATGGCACAAATGAAATTTATTTATATAAGTCCCGTGGCGCCAGCGGCCCTGGCACCTCGACATCTCACAGCCTTAATCAAATATCTCCATAGCTGCTGTCCATGAAGCTCAGCAGATCCCGCTCCTGACAGCCTCCAAGGAATTGCAACAAAAAAATGGTGCATCAACAGCATGCTTGGAGCTGTCACTTCTTCATAGTGACATAGTACAAGTACTTGGAAGATGGACTCTTACTTCATCAAGCAAGGGAGCAGGGAAATGATGCAGTCTGGTAGCCTGTCTTTTACAGTGACCATTATCAGGTCATTCAGAGGAAGCTCTGTGAGAGATCCCCAAAGTCTGTCCACAGGAGAAGCTTTGGCTTGACCTAAACACCGTGTTCAGAGCGCATATTTAGGACATTTGAGAGAAAAGCACGTACACCATAACCTGGAATTACCAGCTTAGCTCAACCTCCCGATTATGTTCAAGAAGCTGCTCTATTAAATACAAGTGGAACAAGGGGAAAAGGTTCGCCCCATCAAGGCCACCTTGGCATCGGTGCAGCTGCCAGTCCCCACATGCCCCCTGAGGGGCCCTGCTGCTGCCCGGGCACCTTCTCACCCAGCCTGGCATTTTGAGGGGTGTCACGCAGAACAGGGAGCAATAAAGGGAACAAAACTTCTACTCCTGGTTCTGACTGACCTTTGGTGATGCACAGCATCACCATTTCCGAGTCACAGGCGAGTGATTTCCTGAAGCTGCCCCAGCCCAGGGCTCTGCAGCACACACGGTGTTTCCTGCAGCCTTCTCACAGGCGTTCGGCCCAGCTCTGCTCGCTGGCTGCCTGAGCAGCCCCGTCCAGAGCCTGGCTAGGCCGGCCACGGGGCGTCCCGGAGCCTGGCGAGCGGCACCCGGCGAGAGGCGCCCGACAGGACACGAGGCATCAGCTGCAGGGAGGGCAGCCCGAGGGGGCAAGCAGGGAACTCCAACCCTCAGCAGCCCTGTTACCTCTTGGCGGCAGCGCCGGCCCCAACGCGCGCCTCATGAGACCGGGAACGAGGTCAAGCACCCAGCTGACAGGTAACCACCGTCCAGCACCCACGCGAGGAGAGAGCAACGCCCGGACCGAGCGCCAGCACCAGGGCTGCACCACCTCAGGGAGCTCAAGACCTGAGGGACTCCAAACATGGGGCTGTTCAGACAGAAGCCCGCAGTCTGAACACAGCATTTCTCTGCCCTGAGATATTTTTGAGAAAATGTGTTTATCAACATTTCCTTAAAGGAAGAAGTAAAGCAGGGCAGGGTGGCAGAAACCCCAGCAGGAATCCTCTGATGTAAACAGCATAAATCTCAGCTACCAATGATTTCACACTGAACAACATTAATAACTAATAAATAAAAAGCCCTTTGTCTGCAGTTCTTTTGCTCCACTTTGCTGCTCGGTTGGCAGCCAGAGCCGACGCGATGGCCCTGGCACAGGACGCACGAGGAAATTCAACCCCAGTGACCTGCTGACTAATCCATCGTGTTCCCGACGTGTGTGCTCGGCCAGGCAGCCAGAGTCCGGGGGGGGGGAGCGTCCCGCGGCCGACCCGGCACCAGCCCCTGCCGGGCACATGCTGGGCCAAAGACCACAGACAGAAGACTAGATGATGCTGGACAGGAGGGCAGCAGCAAAGAAGTCAGCTAATGGGAGCTCCTGGCACTGATCGAGGTCTGGTGAGGACAGCGACCCCAGGCTCACTCCTGCTCTGGCTTCTGTCACCCCAGCAGAGGAAAGGACCTGGAGAGGAGACCTCAGCCGAGGTCTGCTCCGGTGGCAACGCTGCCCAGTGCACGAGCTGGAGTCGGCAGTGAAATCCCCCCAGCGAGAGATTTTCACTCACCGGGGAAGCCGGGAGTGCAGGGAGGTGAGGCGACCAGGCGCACCGCTGATCAGAAATATCTACGGCAATGTCTCTGCGAAGCAGGTGCAGCCCTCGGGCTGCTGACAAGCTGCCAACCAGGCCTTTGGTCTCGCAGGCTCCCTTCAGCTAACGAGTTTATTTCAAGGATTTATTCTTTTTTTTTTAGCCAAAATCTGACCCCAACAAGCCAATGTCCTCTGTGTCTGACTTGTCCACAGGCAAAAACAAACCCAGCTACCACCCCCTCCCACCAGTGAGGGGACCGTGGGGTCTCTAGGCCATCGCTCCCTTAACAAACCCCCTGCTGTGGGACAGAAACACATCCAGGGGGCCAGGAAGATCTGTCCCCTGCTCACTTTGTACTCGCACCTTGCAAACAGACTAGACGTGCTTTAAAAAAGCCCCCGAGAACTCTTCGGTTTTCCATATGCAGTAAGTTCATCCGCTTCCCATCACAGATACAAACGTGAGGAGGGACCAGCACGCTTGGACACGGCGTGGCTCCTTCCCTCACATGCAGGGCGCTCAAGACACGAGCTCCTGCAAGCCCAGGATGCAGGAAGCACGCAAGGCTTGGGGCACCGTCTTGGGCTGAGAGGGGCAGCTGAACCAGACGGTGCACACCAAAATTATGTGTAATTTCCACTCTTCTTGACACTCTCATCACAGGGACCGAGGACTGAACAAACCAAAGGGGTGAACCAGCCCCGCAAACCCTCAGGGCTCTGAACCACCACCAAGGCTCACGGGGACAAGGAACCTCACCCTGCCCACACCACCTGCCCGAGGGGGCGTCACAGAGCAGGGACCCCAGCTCCTAGCCAAGCCAGCAGGGATACACCCCAAAGGAGGACGACTGCAACGCCAGCAGCAACAGGACGGAACAGCAAATCTTGTCACAGGAGGACACAGAAACAGGGTCAGCATTCCTGACCGGTGCACTGCTGCTATTTTAGGGCCCTGATGGTCCAGGAATACACAGCACCAGGCACTCTTTAATTTGTTACCTAATAATCTGCTGGGTTTAAATTTATCTCCTCCCTTTGCCTGCCCTGGAAATGCCATGGTCTGTAGCCGTGAGCGCTGCCAGCAACGGCAGCAGCAGCGCGGGCAGGACCACACGTGCCTCCTGGGCCAGCAGCGACCAGGGCACGTCACCGAGCCTCCCACCAGCATGAGCACACCTTTGTGGAATTGCAGTGCCCTTTCTAATGCTCCTACTTTGTACTAGGGACACTCAGCACTCAGAATTCATCAGCAGTATGTGCCTTTGCATAATCAAGCATCTTGCCTCTTCATATGCTTAGAAGATGCCTCCCTGGTAGCGAGTGAGAACATTACTTAACCCCATCAACAGGGAGGCACTGGCGGTTCCATAGGGTAATTTTCTGGGTTGTCTCTGAATCATTCAGTGCTTCTGGGAGCTTATACTGCACACCACGAACTGCTGCAGCCCTGGAGAAGCGTGCCCTGGATATCACTCATGTTGGCTCTACAGCAGCCCAGTCCCCCCCAGGATTCACCCTTGGTTCACACCAGCAAAGCGCTGGGGACAGAGTCTCCAGATATTTTCCATTTCCGAGGCCGGCCCAGCCATGCTCGGGGAGAGGGACGGCCACGCCGAGAGGAAGGGCAGCTGGGGCCTGAAGGCTGGTGTCTGCTTCTGCAGGTCCCGGACTGCAGAGGGGAGGACGAGGAAAGGGAAGATAAGACCAGAGTCAGCAGTACTGGAGACCAGCAGCGCCCAGCCCGAGCCGTAACTCTGAGTCATAACCGAGGCTGCTGACACAAGAGGCTGCGCCAGCGAAGAGCCACAGGCGCTTTCAAAGCGCCTGGAAACAAGCTGGAGGACTGAGGCCCCTCTGAAATCGTGACCCCTTTCTCTGAGCCCCTCTGAATCTTGGCTGACAGTGGCACAACACGGGCCCAACTCTTCTCTCCCACCTTTGCTAAAAGCACTTTGGTTCGGCGCCCACCCCCTTGCGCAGCTGCTCCTCCAGTGACGTGGCGGTCCCGAGGCACAGCGTCCCTCCCCAGAACACACCGGCTGCAGCAGAGCTCACCGGGGACACCACGGGGCAGAGCCGGCTGCAAGGCACCGGCGGCTCTTCAGAGAGACCTCGCACCGCTGCTGCTCACCTGGGGCTGCGTCCGGATCTCAGCCCGATACCGAAACGTCCACTTTTCCTTCCTGTTAACAGAGTGGGCCACAACCATTGTACTCTCAAAGCAAGACTAACCTGCACTTTAGAGGCATGCTAATCCTGACAGGTACTGTCGTGCTTCATGATTAGAAGTCAGAACCTTGTGACGCTCCAGAGGAGTAAGAGCTAAGCCAGCTCTCCTGCAATTTCAGTTCCAGGGTTTGAGAGATCCCAGCTCCCACCTGATCCTCTCTGTTGAGCTCTCCCCACTACACCAGCACACCACACTCTCCTCATACCTCATCTGCAGGCGATGTCACTGTTCAGTACTAACAACAAAAATACTTGAATCTCCATTTTCTCAGCCAGAGGATGAGGACACATTTATGTCCTATCTGCAAAAGTAAAGGAAAATCAGCCTTCACATAAACCATCCCTCCTTAGCACCGATCAACAGACCATCGGTGATTTCACCATGACAGGCTTATCTGTAACTTCTAGAAATCAAAGTGACCTCTGTATCCAAACCTGAAATATATTAGAGAAATGACAAGATGTTCCTCATGTCTGGAAAAACCCAGGGAGCAGACACACTTTATTCCTACTTTATGGAGACAGATGGTTATAGGTTTACAAGGAAGTGAGTATTTCCCTTCAACAACACAATCGCAGCTCCTAGAAAGAAAGAAAGGTTGGAAAGACCCTCGAGAAACCTTGTCATTCACCTCCCAAGTCCCAAAGAAGAACTGACCATAACTAAACAAAACCTGGCAGATGTTTCTCAAAGCAACAACTTCTGAAATCTCTGTAGGTAATTGACATTGTGCTTTAATTTGCTATTCCAGTGCCTAACTGAACCTCTGAATCAGCTCCAGATAGTCATTATAGCTGCATTTCAGTTACAACCAACTCTCAGTGGACAGAAGAAAGAAATAAAGGGCCAGGGTTTAGCAATGCTACAAAGGAAAAGAAAACGGATCAAGACTGATAAAAAAATAAAAATAAAAGCATTATGGACAGCCCACCCCCGTGCCTTCAGGCCAGAAAGGTGCCGAGCACGCCGTGCGCGCTCTCTGCTTGGCAGGCCGGGCCCACGCAGAGCTGTGGCACCTTCCTGCGCAGTGCAGGTGCAGAGCAGCACTGGCTCTGGCAGGCGGAGCCGGCACCGACAGCGCACGATGGATACTGGCTGCTCCAGCATCTGGGCGGCCTCCCTGGGCAGACACCCAGCGCGGTGCTGTCTCAACGCTTTCCACCAGGCATCAGCATGTTTAAGGAACAGAGACACCGCAACGTGCTCTGATAAGCTGTTGTTTGCTCGTTGAGCAGCTTCTGTGTTGCAGTTCAGAGCAACAACCTCTGTCTCCACTTCTGACCCTGGGACAGCGTGACACACTGACGTCTGCAGAAACACGGCCAACGATGATGTGTTTAACATGTACTGGTTGGAGAAGAATGGTAAACATGAGGTGACTTAACAAACCGCATCATAAACAAACTATGTATTCTTGAAACAAAACAAAAAGGCCAGACACTCGATGTGCCCACAGAAGAAACTCCGAGACCCCACTTCATCTCGGGATTCGAGGGCTCTGCAAACTCAGCTCTACGTCAGACAACACGCTGCTGGTATTTCACACACGCTAGGAACTGAAGCGAAGGCAGCTTAAGTGACTTCATGTCACACACTGAGTCACGGCAGAACCGGACCTGTCGGTTCATTAGCAGCCGGTGAGGTGAGCGTATTGGCTCAACACAGTTCATGTAACATTCCTCGATCCCGGGATGAGAACAAGCGCCCACTGCTGCACCTCCATCCCAGGGCTGAGCCAGGGGTCGTTTCCACAGGCTGCTCACACTAGTCAGCTCTCTCCTCAAGAAGACGAATGGAAAGGTGCAGATTACCCTTCAGAATCCCATCCCCATACTCGAAAAAGAGAAGCAGGTAAGAATCCAAGGGCATCTTTGCCCATCAAAGCACAATACACGTGCACAGGAGGCAGAAGCTCTCCTCCAGCACCCAAGCTGGCTGCACCAGAGCCCTGCCAATCCCGAATTCACACAGACAGCGCTCTCACTCACAGAGCAAGGCTCTTCCCAAAGTTCAGTCAGCGTGCCTGTCAAGTGGGTTCTCAGAGCAGGCCCCATCCTTCCCCAGCACACATTACAGCATGCCCATGACTCTGCCCACCTTCAGAGCAAAGACCTTGAGCCCACAGCATCATCTGCCAGCAGTCCAGGCACACACTAAACTGTGTTCCTCATCAAGAATTCTGGCTGTGGTCTTTGTTCACTCAGCATCCTGCAAATGCACAAGAGCTCAATCCACATCCCACCTAAAACCGCAGCAGAATCCTGCCAGGACCGTGAGCCAGGGAACGTTTATGCTGCAGAGGGAAAACCTGGTGTCTTCTGAGCTGCACCACCACTCAGACTGGTCGGGAGACTTCATAAGCAAGGATGTGCT
Organism: Megaceryle torquata; assembly: GCA_024611175.1. Classification (NCBI taxonomy): domain Eukaryota; kingdom Metazoa; phylum Chordata; class Aves; order Coraciiformes; family Cerylidae; genus Megaceryle; species Megaceryle torquata. The sequence continues at coordinate 5,470 of JANIJG010024185.1, read as the reverse complement.
AACAAGTTAAGTGGGCACATGAAGGGAACAGAATCAAGAACGTGATCAAAATTTCATACGGTGGACATCGAGTTCAGACGGTCCTGTTCATACGAGGCGATTCTGGAAAGGCACAAGTGAGCACTATAAAGACTCACTGCCACAAGGTACCTCTAAGAGGGTCAGAGCTCTCTTCAACTTCAAAAGAGCACATGTTGTGACGTTTATAAAGCTTTGTGAGGCTTCAGGAAGTTGAGCATTTTATAGACAAAATGCAGCTGATGTGCCCCAAGGTACGGAGAAAGGCACCACTGGGGTTAAGGAAAGCAGATTCCCAGCTTCCAGCCCTGCTGCTGGCTCTGGAGAACCATCAGATAAAGAAGTGACTTCAGTGCACCAGGAGAGATGAACTGTGTGCACACCAGCAGGTACCACTGCCCGCAGCACTGCCCTGCCCTCCCCAGCAGGCCCCACCACCTGCACCAGCTCTGCACTCCTCAGAAAGGAAAAAGGGAAACAATAAAAGGAGGAGGTGAGCCCACAGCTAGTCTAGCACTTGAGTAACAGGACAGGCGAGGATTACATGAGGCAGTTGTTTCCCAGAAGCCAGCCTGCTGCCAGCGCGCTTCCGACGTGGGCTCCGGAAGGCAAAGCTTGTGCTCATCACTAGCAAAGCTCTTCCCACCGGCTGCTGTGGCACCGGCATCCTCCACGGCTGCGGATCCTGGCCGCCCGGAACCTTTGGAAAGAGGCAAACTCTGCACTATTTGTCAAGAGGGGCTTTCTCTTCTCCCGAAGGAAACGCTGCCCGCAGCAGGCCAGCAGCAGCTGAGGACACGGCCAAGGCCACCCCGAGATGCTCAGGGCATGCACATGTCCTGAGCCAGCCAACCAAACACCTGCTGTGGCCCAAAAGCCCTGCGGTGTTTCTGGAGATATGTCTCAGCACTGCACTGATGAGACCTGTTGAGACACCAGAGGGGGATCTCACCGAGCCCAGCGCCGTGCGCTGTGCACCACGGATGCTGGGTGCGAGCTGGTTCTCCTCAGCTGGGTGGCACTGCAGCCAACAGAGATCCTTCTGGTCACCACGCATCTCGTTGTCAATCCCATGCAATTAAGATGCGTGCCAAAGTGGCAGCAAGATGAGATGGGAAGAGACAGAATGACGGTCGCTCTTTGGTCACCACCCTTGCTGGCAAGGTTTTGAAAAATGAAAGGCTATAAACACAACTGAGCTGTGCGGACAAAGTGGAGAGCGTGAGCTGAGTGGGCTGCAGACCAACCTCTATGGGAAAAACACTATCTGATAAATAAATAAATAAATATCTGATAGAAAATACAAATAAATAATATATTTAAATATATAATAATAATATATAAATAAATAAATATCTGATAAATATCTGATAAACAAATACCTGATACTTGCAATTATAAATAAGTTTGTGTTCTTAGATCATGAAACATTCCTGGATTAACCTGAATTCAAAGAAACCAGCCACCCTCTAATTCAAGTCAAATGTCTCTGGAGTTTGCAAACACCACAGACAGAAACGGGACCTCACTTTGTGGGCTTGTGCATGTGCAAAAATATCCATTTACGTGCATGTGAGCCACTTGTTTACAGGAAGAGGGTCAGCAGCAGCAACACCTCAAAGCATGAAAGCACAGATGTGGACAAGACACGAGCGCTTCAAAATCCTGACTCCCAAAACAATCAGAAACACTGAAGGATGCAGCCAACTTGGTGAACATCCAGGGCATTCCCATGGCATTAATATTATGAAAATAATTGTATAACACCAAAGGTCCCCCTCAGCTCCCCCAAATCTGTTGGGATTTTTTCCCCCACAAATTAATGAGATCCAAAGAACATTATCACCAGTACCATCGTTCACAGGACCTTTGTCATCATGCAGGAGAATGGGTCTGCTGAGCATATAAATGGGAGTACAGATGACGAGCCAAACCACTGAAGTTTCATTTTCATTACATCTCCCCTGTCTACATAAATCCGTCACACGCACTTCTAAGAAACGATTTCCGAGTACGAGCCCAGCACGAAGCGTGCAGCAAACCCAAGAAACTCACAGGACCAGACTGGGCAGTGCAGTGAGCACACAAGCAAAAGAGCCTCCAAACCCGCTACTTTAGGTCAGTAAACAGCAGAAATGTTTATGCTGTGGAAGCATCATCAAGAGCAAGGATTCTATAGACATAAAAATCATCGTCTGTGTCTGGGTAGTTGTTTAATTAATGAGCACACGATTCCCACTAACTCATCCTGTTACTTGCATTTCATTTGCTCCCATTTCACTGGGGAGGTAGCAACCAACTAACTCCTTGTGCCGCGTCCTTCCAACTCCAGGGAGCATTGTAGCAAAGTCTGAACTCAGCGCTGCCCACGAGGCACAACGCGAGGATCCCCACAGTGCTCAAGTCTCTCCTGGCCCCAAGGTCCCAGCCGTGACCGTACCACATTGCTGGACTCTACCAAGCTGTTACTTCTACGGGTAGATCCCAAGCTGATGGATTTAGAATCTGCTCTTTTCAGAGATTTATAATTACATTCTCTGAAATATTTATATGTACCATATGCAATATTCAACAGGCTTTGGGTAAACATCTTGTAAACACAGTTTGAACTGTACTGTAGGCAGTGCCCAATCACTTGGGGACACATGAAGTGACACTGCGGTGTGCAGGCACAGACAGGGCCAGGTCACACCACAACCCGCCCGGCTGTCCCTGTGGTGGGTCAGTGGCTACACCCTGGCCACACAGGCAAACCCAGCTGAGGCACGAGCAGCTGCCCACGGCAGCAAACAGCCCTCAGAGAGCTGAGGGCACAGGACGAGGCTCACACTGGTTATAAATCAAGGAAAACAAAGCCTACATGGTTTAATTTTCCACTGGTGGAAGAGGCTGAAGGAGCAGGAAACACCACATTTGTACCTGCCCAAGCAAAGGCATCAGCCATGGGCGGGAAAATGGGACATTCTGCAGCACTTGCGTCAGGTCTGAAAGCCCTTGGACACCACATGTACTCATGGGAACCAGCACCTCGATGAACACAGCAGGACATGACTCCCAAGTCAAGTGATGCTTTATTTGCAGCCCTGTGCAATGCTGCACGTGGGTGCGGGGATATCACCACCCAGCCTGCGCCCCTGGCCCCCTCCCGGCACTTCGGGGAGCTCTGGTGTCACGTGGCACCCTGCACGATGTGGAAGGAGAGGCCAGAGGCTGGGGTAGGTGTTGATCTCACAGCTTTGCAGACACCACTTTCCTCCCTAAAGGATGTGGTGTCATTTCAGGTTAGCCCACAGAGCCCTCCCAGCAGCTGTACCCTGCACTACTGCCCAGAGCTCGAGACCCCTCAGGCTGCACCCCAGTTAACTATCAACCACAAAAAGAAGTGCAAAGCAGTGGCAAAAGCTGCTGGCCTGACCTCACGGGAAGTCGAAGGAGATCACGAAGATCCAGCTGCTGTCTGCTCTCAGGGAATCCTCCGTCTCCTCTCCTCAGCCACGGGAGACAGTCCTGCACCACTGCTCTCCAGCGGGGCAGTGGCCCCGGCGCTCTCCAGGCAGAGCGAGTGGCTGCGCCTCACACGCCACGTTCCACGTGCAAGTGCCACAGCGACCCACGTCACTGGGCAGCCCCGCCGAGGGGACCGGCCGTGCCTCTGCCCTCCTCCCCCAAAGCTGCTCTGCTCTCCTCTCTCCTAAGCCTTTCTGGTTTTAACTTCTATCAGTTTTCTTCCTCAGAAAGATCGAATGCCTGGCTGAATGGCAGCCGCCTTCCTCCTTTATTCGCAGGTGTGGAAAAGCAACAGCTGGAGTATTTATGGTATTCTACCATCTAGCTGGTGGGACAGCCCGGGCCCCAGCCAGGGCACGGCGCAGGCCACGCTCACCGTTGCCTTGGCAGGGACTCTGGAGCCAGTTCCTCTCTCCTGGCCGAGGCCGAGACGCTGCAGCACCTCCCTCAGCTTCCCACCCAGCCGCCTTCAACCAGTTTCATTTAACACTGTTAATGCTGTTCCCAAACTGGACTGATTTTAAGGCCAGGACAGACCCCCAGATAAGCAGCATAATGCAGACCATAAACCTTCTCTGAACACACGTTTGAAGGAGGAGGAGAGGGAGAAGGCAGCAAGGGAGGGAAGCCTATCCATAAGGCTTTACTGTTGCCCAAACAGCCCTTCCCAGCTATTTCTCTGCTTGCGCTCTCCGCTGACATCTTCCTAGTACCCAAAGTTCAAGCGAGGGCTCCTCCCTCTCATGCCACTCATCTTCCTGGTGCTCACGACTTCCCTGAAGTAGCCACGTTTGCACTGACGCTGCTGCTCCACCAGCCAGTTCGGCCCTGCCGCGTCTGCTGCAGCACGGCGGTGACTGGGGTGTGCACAGCAGGACACCCAGCACCGGGCAGGACCAGAGCAGCGCTGTGCTGAGCACTGGTCAGGCTCATCCTGCCAGGTCCTACCTGCAGCGGGCTCTGGAGCAAACTGGCATCTCCACACATCCTCAGGGGCTGCTCCCCATAACCTGCAAGGCCACCTGATTCCTGGCTGCTGGTGCAGCATCTGGCCCACGCCCCACTCAGAAACACCGTCTGCCTGCAGCGGCCAGGGGTCAGGCTGCGGAGGGGGCACTCCTGCCCCTCTGCCCTCGCTCTCCATGCTTCTCCCTACACATCCCAGACCCTCACTTGTTGCACCCATTGACAAAACGTTCCCATAGTGTGGGGTGGCTGGACGATGATTAAAATCGCTTCCAGCAGCAGAGCATCTAATGAGCACCGTGCTTAACAGCAGCTCTCCAGCGTTTAACCTCTGCGGCACCCGCCGCACACCCGCCATCTGCGGCCGCAGAGCTGCCGTATCAGCAGCCACCGCGCACGTCTATGGGAAAGGCGATGAAATCGTGACGGGCACAGATGGGGCGCGGGGACGGCTCCCACCTCGGCCGGGGTCCGGGACCCGGCCGAGAGGAGAGGAGCGCCCGCGGAGCCTCGGGGTTGTGTCGTATCCGGGAAGCCTCCTGCCCCTGCACGTCCCCGCGCGGTCTTGCTCCATCACATCCACTATCTCCAGCATGACTCATCACCGGAACAATGGGTGCGCGGCTCCGGCCCGGCCCCGCCACACAAAGGGCCGCTCCCGCCCGCTCCCGCCGCAGGCACCCGCGCCTGTCACGGAGCTGATGCCGCATCGCGGCTCCGCCGCCCCCGGCGGCGCGCAACGGACCGAGCCGACCCCGCGGCGCCGTTCGCGGGGCTCGCTCCTGCACAGCCGCGAGCAGGCGGCGGCACCGCCGAGCCACGGCGCTGCCGAGCGACCGCCAGCCCCCGGGGGAGCGGGAGCCCGGGGCAGGGCGGCGGGCAGCGGCGCGGGGCGGCCGGGCGCTGGGGGAGCCGCAACGGTCCCAGCGGGACGGGGCGGCCGCCGCGGGGCTTCCCCGGCCCGGCCCCGCTGCTGCCG